>JAANYP010001154.1:9110-36536 GCA_020465985.1 Centrapalus pauciflorus
CCAATCTCTTTGTCTTCATCAGACCATTGAGCTTTAGCTTTCTCAAAGGTCCTGATTTCAGGCGCAGCTTCTTCAACCGCTGGAGTTATAGTAGTAACAGAGGTTGGCACCTAGGGCCCTCCATCACTATCTCTGGCAGTTGTCATCCAGATTCTCTAAATGAGCATCATCTCTTGCACTTCCAACCAGAGAAGTTTTGATGATTAAATTTGGAGGCTTGCCCATAGAGCCATTGTCATAGTAAGAAGATTTTTGCCGCAACTTTGTGCCATGGAACTTGGGAGAATGAGAGATCTAGAATGACACACAACCTACTCTAAACTGCTCTGATACCAGTTGTAGTCCGAGAGGTTCCCAAAGTATATAGTGATAAGCTGTAGAGGGGGGGGGGGGTGAATACAGCAATTTAAAAAATACACACTCTTTTCTCCTGTTTGTATGTATTATCAACAATTTGTTAATTACAAACAAGCTTGAATGCGGGTAGTTTCAAGCTGAGATGACAGATCACAACAGTATGTTCACTAGTCTAAGACAAACTCAAACTGATTACAATGAATACACTAACTAAGATGCACTCACTGTGTTTACAAGACTTAAAGACGGCTTATGTAAAACAGCTTAGACAACAGATGTTTGGTTTACACAGAAGACTTGCATGCATGAAAATCCACTTGCACGTTCACTTTGGGTTTCATCGCACTTAGCTTTCTTCACTCCCTTTCTGACCTTAGAAGCTTCCTTTATACTCACTTAGAGGATCTAAGAGAACATCTTCCTTGGACGGAATGAAAAAGTGAAAAGGAAAAGTCTTGCTGAAAAGACAACATAACTTTTCTGCACTTTTCTGAAAAGCAGACTTGTCTTCACATGTGCAGAACTTTTGTCTTTTCACTTTGTCTACTGTTGCATTGCCTTTAACCAATTTAGGAATGTCACCTTTGCGTCTTTCTTCCTTGTAAAGGCCTATTTTGATATAAGAAAAAGGTCTGTCACCCTTTTTCAAATAACCTTTTGTCTTCATGTAACAGAACAGCTTTGGCAGGCTGAGCAGTTCTGATTTCCACTTTGTCTTCGACTTTGTAAACTGATCTTGTAGCCAAAAACAATACATGAGGACTTGGAAACACATTCCATAAAGTGTTTAGCCTATTCACAAAGAACAGGTTCTGTTCACAAAGAAACAGAACACTAAAATGCCCAAGCTGGCTTAACAGTGTAGAGCAGCGTAGACAGTTTATGTCCAGCCTGTTCAGCAGACAGAGCAGCTTGGACAAACTGTCTTAGTTGCAACACATGCAACATATAGAACAGCTTTAGACTGATATTGCAAATCATTTTCAGGTTTCAATAAGGCATATAACAGGCCTTAAATTCAACCTTCAAATGCATCAACAGTTTTGATTATAAAATCTCCCCCTCAGATGTAGAACAGGTTTGACTGAGGCCTTTTTGTGCCTAACAAGCTCCAACTAATAGGGAAATAGTCCCAACTCCAGATAACACTGTTACTGAAGTAGAATCATCAAGTGTAGAAGGTGATGACACCAATCTGGGAAGCTCAATTCAGATAGACAGTGAACCTACACTCAGGGTTCACAAATATCATCCTATTAACCAGATCATGGGAATCCACGCACACCTGTGCAGACACGCAATATGATCCACAAGGAAACAACTGTCTCTAAACATGCATGTTTTATGTCACAACTAGAACCAAATAAGGCATCTGAGGCTCTGAAGGATCAATCTTGGATTGAAGCCATGCAAGAAGAGCTACTGCAATTCAAGATTCAGAATGTGTGGCAACTGGTTGATTTTCCTAAAGGAAATAGGGAAATTGGTACAAGATGGGTTTTCATGAATAAAAAGGATGAAAGAGGTATAGTGATGAAGAACAAAGCAAGGATAGTAGCTCAAGGTTACACTCAAGAAGAAGGAATAGACTATGATGATGTCTTTGCCCTAGTAGGAAGGATTGAAGTCATCAGACTGTTCCTAGTCTATGCAAGCTACAAAGGGTTCAAGGTGTATCAAATGGATGTAAAATCTAAATTCCTATATGGTACAATTGATGAAGAGGTATATGTGTGTCAACCTCCTGGGTTTGAAGACTACAAGTATCCTGACAAAGTTTACAAATTAGATAAAACACTTTATGGGTTACACTAAGCTCCTAGAGCATGGTATGACACTTTGTCTTCCTACCTACTACATAATGGATTCAAGAGAGGCACTCTAGATAAAACATTGTTCACAAAGTCTATCAAATCAGATATCCTTCTTGTTCAGATCTATGTTGATGACATCATCTTTGGATCAACCAATGACATACTTTGCAAGGAATTTGAGACCTTGATGCACAAAAAGTTTCAAATGAGTTCAATGGGAGAATTAACTTTCTTTCTAGGATTGCAAGTTAAGCAGAAGCCCACTGGTCTCTTCATCAGTCAGTCAAAGTATGTGAATGACATTCTGGAGAAGTTTGGATACAAGGACACCAAAGTTGCAAGCACTCCAATGGACACTCACAATCAGCTTGATGCAGATAAATAAGGAGTAGATGTGGATATTCATTTGTACCAATCTTCGATAGGTTCACTGATGTATCTCACATCTTCTAGATCAGATAATGTTTGTTGTTTGTGTTTGTGTCAGGTTCCAATGTGCCCCAAAGGACTCACTTCTGTTTGCTGTTAAGAGAATCTTTAGAATCTAAAAGGCCAACCAAAATTAGGCCTATGGTATCCTAAGAATTCTCCTCTTGAACTAAAAGGATATTCTGACAGTGACTATGCAGGTTGCAATATAGACAGGAGGTCAACAACTGGAGGATGTCAATATCTAGGAGCAAAACTAGTCTCTTGGCAGTGCAAAAAGCAAACCACAGTATCCACATCATCCACTGAGGCAGAATATGTTGCAGCTGCTAGCTGTTGCTCCCAGGTTATGTGGATTCCAAACAACTAAGAGACTATGGTATGAACTTTCTATCTACTCCTATTTATATTGACAATTCAAGTGCAATCAATATTGTACAAAATCTAGTAATGTTTTCCAAAACCAAGCACATAGATATTACATTTCATTTTATAAGGGATCGTAATCAAAAGAAGTTAATTCAAGTTACCAAAGTTCATACTGATGATCAGTTAGCAGATCTTTTTACTAAACCAATTGATGTAGGAAGATTCACTTTTCTGGTATCAAATATTGGTATGCTAAAGATGGATTAATCCACCTTACATTACCATCTTCTATAATTTGTGTAAATTCTTTGTTTTATGTGTTTAGTTAAGGGGGAGACACTGCTTCAAAAGATATTACTCAGTAACTAACTAACAACTTGAGTATATTCTCAAGCTGCTAGTTCATATTCTTGGACTGTTAGTTGTTCGCTTGGCCTGTTAAGTGTGCAGGGCATTTCAGTCATTTCAAAGGTGTTTGTACCCGGGAATAGATTTTTTTAAAATCCAAATCCTTAAAAGTCCCAGTTTCGTTCAGTTACAACTACCAGTTTCTAAATATCTTCCAGAGCCCTCTCATCCCCCCCCTCCCCTTGTGCGATTTCCAAATTTTCGAGCCAAACCTTAAATCCTCTCGTTCTTGAGCACCAATGGAGTTTGTCAAAGATCACAACTTCCTTCCATACACCCTAAAGCATGCTGAACTGCGACCCTTTCATGAAATGTTGGATTTCCTTCGTAGTTCATCCATCCACTATGCTCTCACCGTAAACCCCACTATCTATGTATGTCATACAGAGCAATTCTGGAGTAAAGCCAGTCTGAGCACACAAGACGGAATCACTTCTCTTGTTTCTACCATTGATGGTCATACCATCACCATCTCAGAAGATTCCATTCGACAACACTTGCATCTGCAAGATGCTTTAGGTATAATCGATCTCTCTCTTACTGCTTTACATGAAGGTATTTTCGAAATAGGGTATAGGGGACCAACTGATTCATTTACTTTTTTCAAAGCACGTTTTGGCCCCAAATGAAAATACCTTGTACATATCATTCAACAATGTTTAAGCCCTAAATGGACTTGTTAGTCTGAATTTTCCACAAATATTGCAACTGCTTTAGTTTGCTTATCCACATGCAAACAGTTCAATTTTTCAAATATGATTTTTCAAGGGAGGTTAAGGTATCATGCCTTAAAGAATGGGAAATTTTTTATGTATCCTCGGTTTTTGTCTAAAATAATTGCCAAATCTTGCAATTCTTTAAAATACATAAAAGGATATATGTTTCCCATAGGCACTCTTTACCATCTGTGGAAAGATTTTTGAAACAAAGTACCAAATTTCATATTGTTGATGTCTCATTGCCTCAAGCAATGCAGATTATCTTTCCAAGAAACAGGGGAGAGGATCCTGAGCAGGCTCAGCCCCACATTACTGCTTCACCTCCAGGATCCCAACCCACTCCCCATGATACAGATATCCCTTCTGATCATTCTACCATACATACCTCTCCAGCCCCACCACTAAAAATATATACTAAAAAGAAACAAAGGGCTGCAGGTGCTCCTTCCACCTCAGACCCACAACCAGAGCCAGATATCCCTGTGCAAGAGGATACTCTTGCACAACATATCCAAAGGGCACCCACTGAGGATACTCCCACCCTTAATATGGAGGTGAACATCCCTTCTGAGGATGTTCATATGGGCTTTGTGGCTGGGATTACTGATGCTTCTGCACAAGGGGCACATGACAGTTCCAACATACTTAAGACCACAGCCATGGCAACAGAGGGTGTGCAAGCACCTTCTGGAAGTCCCCAGTACCAAGAACAGAGGGGCCCCGATGCTTCTACTACATCTGGTTTTGGTGCCAATGATAGATCTCAAATCCCTCTATCATTTGAAGATCTTAAGGCTAGTCTGCAACTAATGGCTTTGACGGATCCCCAGCTAAAACCTGTTGTAGTTATTAGGAACATTACAAGTCCGCTATTGCTGCACAAGAATCACAAATCCTTGAACTTCAAAAGCTCTCAGCAGTCCAACAACAAAAGCTTGCCCAATTCCAATTTGGGTTGAAGCTCTATGGAACCAAGATTGTCCAACTTGAGAAGCAGATTCAAACCTTATTAGCAACGGTCTTTGGTCCCTCTAATCAAACCAATGCATCCTAAAAGGGGGAGAATCAGGAGAACCCACATTCAGTCCAAGCAGCTTCAAGTTCACATCTGGCAGTTTCAGCTTCTAGGCTAACAGTCCCACCAGTTTCTCAAACTGTTAGTGCAGAAGTTCAAGTTGTTTCCCTTAAAAGGCCAGGTGGTGTGTTAATCAAAGAAGAAATTCAAAGAAAATTTGCAAGAGTCCAAGCAGCAAAAACAGTCCAAGCCACAGCTCCAGACAAAGGCAAAGGTATTCTAATTGAAAAGCCAAAGATCAAGTTTGTTTCAAAAGAAGCTCAAATTGCTGATGATGCTGATCTGGCTAGGAGAATTGTAGTAGAACAAGACCAGATTTTTGATCAACAGACTGAAGCTCCTATGGGTGATTATGAGACCCTTGGTGATTACTTACGTTGTTTTGTGGTCAAAGAAGGACAAAAGAAGAGGAAGAGGCCAACAGGGCCTTCAAAGGCAGAACACAGAAGGTTTTTAATAAACTGGCAAGTGAACTCTGCAAGTGCTGGTATTCGAAGAGCAATTGCACAATCATGGTCGACTGAGAAGCTCCAGGCCTTGTATGATAAGGCTACTGCCAAAGAAAAGGCTCCTGAACAAGTCCAAGACTCTTCTCAGATCAATGATGTAACTCAATCAAAAGAACCCTCTCAAACTGTTGATGTGCCCCAACCAGAAGTCATTCCTCAAGCAAAGTTTGATCAAGTAAAAAGGGTTATGTTTGATCAACAATTATAGAAGGCAATGGAGATAGAGAAAGCCCTTGATAAATACGACTTCTCCAAACCTCCAATTACTTACTTGTATGCCAAATCAATGGACAACATTGATCTGGTATATCATTTTGTAGTTAAAAGAGAAGCTGGTCCAGAAGAGTATAAGAACCTGGTCCAAATAGTTCAAAGGATGACTAGAGCAGGGCTGACCCAGATGCACAATATTGGGAAGGCCAGCTACTCTAGATCACCAATAGTATGGGTTCAGAATAACATAAATGATTTTCAAGCATGATTGATCTAGAATCCACAAGAATGGATATAGAAGCTGCCAAGGAAATAAAGGTCGTACAGATTTGATCTATATGAAAAATCCATGACATATAGACTCAAACTGTCAGACAGATCCAACAGATTTTATAGGTTTGAATTTCTCGATTTTCCATCAGAATGGCTACATCAGATGAGCACAATGAAGATAGATTGTGATAAAGAAGAACTGAAAAGAGACTTCATGAAGGCTCTAAGGCAGAAGCTTGCACAATTGTAATATGTAAGTTTTTGGATGCCTTAGTTTGTGTATAACAGTTTTACATTGTATATATTTCCTTATCTGTAAAGAAACTTAGGTTACGGTTGGTAGAGAGAGTCGTACGTAGAGAAACGAAATGAGGATAAAATCAATGATTTTTTATACTATCAAATATGAAAATGCAATAACCATATGTAATTCTCTTTCTCTAATTTTAGTTTATACTTAATTCTCCACTATTGCCAGAGAAATGAAAGAATAGAATTTTAACATATATATTGATCCAACTTGAGAATTCATAGATAATTTATGTATGCAATTCAAGTCTCCTAACTTATCATTTGTCGTCGTTTCCTTTCTCTTCGATTCCCTCTACCAAACGCAACCTTAAGTCTTAGTTAAGAATTTAAGTTAGGTGGAGATTGTTGGGAAATAATCTTAGTTTGTCAAGCTGTTAGTTAGGATTTCTCAGACTGTTAGTAGTATTTCTGTGTAATTTCAAAGACCAAGCTGCTAGTTCAAGAAACTCGAGCTGCTAGTTCAAAATGTTCAAGCTGCTAGAGTTAAAGTTCAAGATGTTCAACAAACAGATTACAGAAAGTGCTTAATATAAGGAAGTGATAAACATTTAAATATTTGAAGATCTTCCAAAGATATCCACTCAAGAGAATTCACAGTTTGTCAAGGAAGAAAATCAGAAGGTTATAAATAGAGATAGACTAGGTCTTTCTTATGTAATTTGGTGCTTAAGCAATTCGCATTGTAACTTGTGTTCTGATTGACTTTCTAAAGACTCTAAGGTTGCAAAACCCTAAGAACAATTTGTGTTCTTCGTCTCAAACAAATTAGAGGTGATTGTAATCAGAGATTGGTTATACAAAGGATTTTGATACTGATTGTGTTTATTGATTTAACTTGTCTCTTCTTATTGTTCTTGTTAGTTATTAAATTTCGATCTTGTGGATTTATTTTGTAATAATTATTTATAGAATGTTTTGTCTTTTAATTTATTAGTAGCTAGTTTATTTGTATTTAAAGTTCAGGGGGCCAAAGTGCAATTCCTTGAAACTTAATTAATTCACCCTATGTAATAGCTCCTAGGGTTTTGTGTATCACACGGTTGACATTTGTGAGAATTGAATACTCAGTGTTTTGCTCCAGCCGCCGCACACATTCTCATATTATTCTCTTTGTCTTTCTTTAATCATTACATAATCATTGAGTGTAAATTCTAGTTGTGAGTGATTATTGAACATAAATATACTGATATTATCTAGGATTCATCGACAACAATTGGTATCATAGCTCAAGGAGGTGGATTTAAACTCAAACTCTCGGATTCCAGCTGCTGTTCATCGAGTTTTCATCAAAAACAGCCAGTTTGATCTTCTTTTTCCTTAAAAAAAAATTCTGTTTTCGTGTTTTTCTTTTAGTATAATCATCTTATTATCATTCCCTACTGATTTAGAGCTTCTTAGGATCAATCTATACATCATATTGTTCATCTAAATCGGTTTTTGATATCTTGAAAAACTTGGGTTTTCTAGCTATTTTGGTCCATTTTTAAAGATTTTTTAAGTGTTTTGATGTATTTTAAAGGCTAAAAAGTGTTTAAAATAACTTTCCAATCATTTAGAAACTATTTTTAGGCCAAAAACCTGCTAGTTATAAGTCTGGACATTTTCTGAAATTTCATATCTGCTGTATTTTGGACTGTGTCACGTAGCATTTCGGACCATAATTCGGACCTGTTCGGACCCCAATCCGGAGCAATTCGGACCATAGTTCGGTCCATTTCGGGCCATCCTTAGGTGACCTTCGGACCATATATTGCCCATTTCGGACCATACTTCGGTCCCATCCGAACTTCGGACCCTCCGATGTTCAGGTCAGGCAATCTCAAAACACTTAGGTTAACTTGTGCCTTCATTTTGCATTTTCATTTAGGACCATCCGAATCCGGTCCATAGCAGAATTCGGTGTTTCCTTCTTGAAAAAATTTTCCAAGTGTTCATCCATAGTGCATACTGTTCATCCGAACTCGGACCATCCAAATTCGGTCTCCTGCCTTGTTCCATCCGAATTCCATAGCTTCCAAAAACACTGTTCATCTGAATTCGCCCATCCGAATTCGGCCCATCCATTGATTGGTCAACAAGGTCTAGGTCCATCCGAAATTACTATATATTCGAATTCGGTCCCGTCCGAACACACTGTTCACCCAAATTCGGTCCCATCTGAACTCAAAACTTGATCCGAATTCGAACCATCCAGGGTACTGTTCATCCGCAGTTTAGTCAATCCAATTCAAGTTTCCACCTTCAAGATCTCATTTTTCTATATCAGCACCCTATATCATGTCTCGAGAATCCCTTGTCCTTGGATCCGAGAATAGACCACCTGTTCTGTATCCCAATGAGTATGAGCAGTGGAAGTCCTGATTCCTAAAGTTTGTCGGTATGCAACCCAATGGCAACGTTATGCTCCAATCCATTTCTGAGGACCCAGTTATCTACTATCGGGAAATTGCTGCAAGACCCGAAGCTGACCCCCTGTACTCGCATCAAAAGTTGAACGGGAACCTGCAAATGATGCAGAGCAAGACAGACAACATGCTGACAAGAGGGCTGAATATCTGATCTACCAAGCCCTGCCCACTAATATCTTAGTAGGAGTAGACAGCAAAATGTCCGCTAAAGAGACGTGGGACGAATTAGAGGTTCAAATGCTAGGGGCAGACTTAGATGACCGAGAAAAAATTGAGGAGACAAAGGCAAAGTTTACCGAATTCAGGGCCAAAGACGGGGAGTCGCTACAGGCCACGTTTACTAGACTTTGTGCAGTTCTGAATGAACTTAACAAACTGCACATCAAGAAAGACAAGGATGACATCAACATCCAGTTCTTTGCAGCCTTAGCCCCCGAGTGGCAAATTGCATGCCAGGCAACGCATCGAGTTTTGGACATCCCAAATGTGTCCATCAATGTGGTGTTCAAAGAATTGAAAAAGTGTCAGGGTGACGTCGACCATCAGAAGCAGATGGCCAATCAGCTCGCATCCTTGTTACTATCTACCAATACGGGCATGAAACCCACTGATTCTCTGGCTTTGATTTCAAACAAGAACATTCCCACTGCATCTTATACTCAAGGCTCATCTTCATCCTAGTGCCCTTATGCTTCTCCGCCGCGTGAGATAATGGATGAAGAAGAAGCGGCAATTCAGGAACAGATAGCCTTATGGACTAATCGTCTACAACAACGACGTTTTTCCAATAAGACTAACAATCAGCTCCACTACAACACCGGTCCGCGGGTACTCGGATGACAGACGAGATGACAGGAGGGATGATTATCGTAGGGACGATTTTTGACGGGATGACAGAGATGACAGACGCTACGACGATAGACGGGACTAGCGGGATGACCACCGTTATGAAAGACGAGACGATAGGAGAGATGATCGCAGGGATGATAGATGCTATTATGACTGAAGGGATGATCGTTGTGATGAAAGAAGGGATGACCGAAGTGACGATCGAAGGGACTATGATCGTCGGGACTACAGGAGAGATGAAAGTAGGGAACCTCGTCGTGCCGACAAGAGGCCGGTTGTAACACCCCGACTCCCGAGCAGGTACGTGTAATTATCCTATTGACTAATTATAATAGTGATTATTGCGTTGGTCCAATTGGGTCCCGTATAGTGGATTATACGTGTCGGGACGGGGAATTACGTGGATTTGGGATATAATTTTAGTGGGTAAATTATAATTATGGATTCATGGGATTAAATGGGATTTAATGATATACATAGTGGAATTTTAATATTGGGGTCGGGTATCGGTGTCGAACCCGCGTTATAACCGGATCCGTTCACGTGTGATATGTATATGTGACTTGCTTCCTTATCTTCTTTGTGCAAACTAGTGAAGAAAGGTGTGTGTGTGTGTGTGTGATCTTATGCTGCTGGAGCCTGAATTGAAGCCAAAACAAGTGATCAAAGGTGTTAAAAATCAGATTGAAAGTCTCCTATTTGTGTTCTTGAGTTCAAGGTAAGAAACTCCTAGAATTGAATCTGATTTTGTGTGTTAAACATTGTGATATGTTGGGAATTGGTGAATATATATTTTAAAAGTGTTTTGGCATCATTTGTATGTAAATTTACTGCTGGAATCGAAGTTTAGGGATGAAATAATCCCTGGGCAGAACTGAAACAGCGAACAGAGGGTCTGTCTGCATCGTGAGCGCGGTTGCGACCCGCTGAGCGCGGCCGCAGTGTTCTTGGGGAGCGCGGGCCACGATCGGGCCAGTGCGTCCGCGATCCGGCTCTAGTGGGCTTGAGTCGGTTTGGGCTTTGGGGGTCCGTTGGGCTATTTTGTGGGATTCATTTGAGTATGTTAACGGTTATGGGATGATTGGAATTAATCTGGGAGAATTATTTGTGTACAGGGACTACCAGAGACTGTTACGGGCCGGGTTCGGATCAATCAGTTAGGGAGATTGTGCGGGGTGATCCAGGTGAGTACGCGAGATCTTTTTCAAAGATTAGTCGCTGTCTTTCGAGTCTTTTGTGTTATTGTTACATATGTGGTTATATGAATTGTTCGAGCACTGCGAGTTGCCCCTCAGGTATGATCTTTCCTTCTTTATATGTGTTATATGCATGAGATCCATTACAATGTATTGCGATGAGTTATCGTGGGAGCGGTGTAGCTCTGTTTAACCCTGTGTAGGGTTCCCATATATATATATATATATGCGGCCGTTACTCCTGTTAGCCTCCACGGGCGTGGCTTGGCTCCACGGGGGAGGGATTCCCCATTTGAGATGAGTATCACTTTCTGTAATTGGATCTCTAGGGTCTCTGATTAGAGTCCTGTTGGCATGTGTTATGCCACGTAGTGTAGGGCTGCCATGTGACATGCGATATGTGATTATGTGAACTGTGCAGTGTCTAACCCTTGTGTACTGACGAGCTGCGAAGCTTACGTATTCGAGTCTGATGTGTATATCAGGGGAATTGAAGATAGGGCCACCAGCTCCTGAGCGAAGATAGGAGCTTGACTTGCTGTGATCAAGAGATTCTGCTTTTGCTATATGTATGTGCTCCTTATGCTGTTGGGGAAACTTTGGGATAAATGATACTGGGTTTATATGTGAATATCGGGTTTGGGTCGGGTCTTATATGTCGGGTTGGCTTCTAGACATTGTGGTTAATGTATGTAAAAATGTTTTAATTAATCAGTGTTTGTGTAAACCCTTGACATGCGTGACGGATTTTATATGCGTTTATGCCACCTGTGTGTTGAAAATGAGGTGGCTTTTAGCTGGGTTTAGAGGGTGTTACATGTATGGTATCAGAGCTTGTGGTTTTAGTATTGGGCATCGGGGGATGCTTGAGCTTAGACCGTGTTCGGATTCTTGGGGAGTATTCCGGTGACGGATACTAGAGGATTTAATTATCCTGGCTTAGTGTATAACGCTGGGTGACTTACTTCTTGTGCTTAATTGCCTTCTTTTGTGCAGATCAGTATGGCAGATCAGGGAGATGGTTCTGGTGCAGGTAAGCCGCCGGGTGATGAGTATATCCGAAAGTCAGAGCTGCTTGAGGTTCTTACCGAGTTCTATAGAAAGCAGAGAGAACATAAAAGGGAACAGGGACATGATACGGGACCACGTGCTGGGGGTGGTCAGGATACGGGTTTGGGTGCCTCTTCGTCTACGTCTCAGCAAGGGGGCTCGTTTAAGGATGTCATGAGTGGTAATCCTCCAGAGTTCAGAGGTGGGGGGGAGCCAGGGATGGCACTCGCGTGGGAGCGCGAGATCGAGTCCGCGTTTCGGGTTGCTCATGTGGACCCGAAGGACATGGTTGGGTATGCCACATATCAGTTGAGGGGTGGGGCTTCACAGTGGTGGAGATCGATAGTGTCATCTATGTCTGATTCTCAAGCGTACGCGATCACGTGGGAGCAGTTTAAGGTTATGTTTGAGATTCAGTATGCGCCCCGTGACGAGCAGAGAGAGATGGAGCGCCGTTTCGTCCACCTACAGCAGAGGGATCTGTCCGTGCAGCAGTATGTGGATCGTTTTAACGAGTACTCCCAGTTCGCGCCGCAGCATGTGGATACAGAGAGGCACAAGGCCGATGCCTTTGTTGACGGCCTGAGACCAGACATTAGGGAGTTTGTGGGACTGCAGGAGACGTCATCTTTTGCCAGGGCGCTTGAGTTAGCTCGCATGAGAGAGCGATAGATTGAGAGGCAGCGAGAGCAGCCGCCCACTCAGAGACAGCGCACGGGGAACTCTGAGCAGTCTAGCTATTGGCGTGAGCCGAGAGAGCAGCAGCCCGAGCAGGGCCGTCATCAGGAGCAGAGTACAGGTTCGCGTAGGGACAGGGGTAGAGATAGAGGCCGGCATGAGAGATCCAGGGGTCAGGGCCAGAGAGACAGCCATGCAGCCAGTCAGAGCAGTGTCGGGCAGGGGTCCCGGGCATTGGGGAGCAGAGTTGACAGTTCGTCTGGGAGCGGGATTGTCCGAGGTGCCACCGCAGGCATGCCGGGCCATGTGCTACTGATCAGTTCCGATGTTTCAGATGTGGTCAGTTCGGCCACACAGCTATAGCATGCACAGCCCCTGAGGCGTTATGCTTCCGGTGTGGGAAGCCGGGTCACCGCATGAGAGACTGTCCGGAGACAGCACCAGCAGTACCGGTGGCGAGCACGAGCGGTGCTAGAGCGGAGCCTTCTTCTTCCAACTCTCGCAGGGATGCAGCTCCGAGAGCCAGAGGTCGAGTGTTCCAGGCCACAGCTGAGGAGGCCAGAGATGCTCCAGATTTTGTTACGGGTACGTATATTTTGAACGGCTTGCGTGCGCGAGTCTTATTTGATTCTGGAGCCGATCGCTCATATGTGTCAGTGTCCTTCTGTGCTTATTTTACTGTTGCTCCTACTGTGTTATCTTTGTCATTGCTTGTCGAGAAGGTAGACGGCAGTACCGCTTTAGTGAGCCGTGTATGTCGAGAGTGTGTACTCGAGATCGATACTCACCGAGTCCTGATCGATTTACTGCCTATTGAGATCAGCAGCTTCGATGTGATCGTTGGTATGGACTGGATGACAACCCGTCAGGCAGACATTCTTTGTGCTAAGAAGATGATCAGGATACCGATTTCTGAGACTGAGGTCGTGACAGTTTACGGGGAGAGGCGAAAGGACGAGATAGGGATTATCTCGATGGTTAGAGCCCAGAGATACGTGACGAAAGGTTGTGAAACCTTCCTGGCTTATGTGATTGACGCCCAGAAGGAGAAGACTAAGGTATGGGATGTACCTGTACTGCGAGACTACCCTGAGGTATTCCCAGATGAGCTACCTGGGCTACCGCCAGATCGCCAGGTAGAGTTCCGGATCGACCTTATCCCTGGAGCGGTGTCGATTGCGAAGACGCCTTATTTGCTGGTACCCACTGAGATGCGAGAGATGATGACTCAGCTTCAGGAGTTGCTGGATAGGGGATTTATCCGTCCAAGCTCATCACCGTGGGGAGCACCGGTGTTGTTTGTGAAGAAGAAAGACGGTACCATGCGAATGTGTATCGATTACAGAGAAATGAATAAAGTGACAATGAAGAATAGATATCCGCTTCCGCGGATTGATGACTTATTTAATCAGCTACAAGGATCTAGCTTCTTCTCAAAGATTGATTTACGATCTGGGTATCATCAGCTGAAGGTCAGGGAAGAGGATGTGCCCAAGACAGCCTTCAGGACGCGCTATGGACACTACGAGTTCTTAGTCATGCCATTCGGACTGACTAACGCACCCGCAGCGTTCATGGATTTAATGAACAGGGTGTGTAGAGCCATGTTGGATCGATTTGTGATCGTGTTCATAGACGACATATCGATCTATTCGAGGAGCGCTGAGGAGCATGAGCAGCACTTGAGGGAGGTCCTGAGCGTGGTGCAGAGAGAGAGAGACTTTATGCGAATTTTTTGAAGTGCGAGTTCTGGCTCCGAGAGGTACAGTTCTTGGGCCATGTCGTGAGCAGCGAGGGCATCAAAGTGGATCCCGCGAAGGTTGAGGCTGTGATGAGTTGGGAGCAGCCTAAGACCGTGCCAGAGATTCGTAGTTTCCTGGGATTAGCAGGCTACTACCGACGGTTCATTCAGAACTTTTCGCGGATAGCCATGCCGTTGACGAGACTGACACGGCAGGGTCTACCATTCGAGTGGAATGATGAACAGGAGACTTCCTTTGCTGAGTTGAGAGCTCGATTATGTCAAGCCCCGGTGTTGGCTTTGCCCGAGGGTACAGATGACTTCGCTGTATACTGTGATGCATCAGAGACAGGGCTGGGTTGTGTGTTGATGCAGCGAGGCAAGGTGATTGCCTACGCTTCGAGACAGTTGAAGACATAAGAGGAGAATCATACTGTCCATGATATTGAGTTGGATGGCATAGTCTTTGCGTTAAAGGTATGGCGACATTATCTATATGGGTCCCAGTTTGTGGTTTATACTGATCACAAAAGCCTCCAGTATCTCTTCAGTCAGAAGGAATTGAACATGCGACAGAGACGCAGTTTAGAGCTTCTGAAAGACTATGACTGTGAGATACAGTATCATCCTGGGAAGGCGAACGTAGTAGCTGACGTCTTGAGCCGTAAGGCGTGTGCCCAGACAGTTAGCTCCCGAGCTGTGAGACTCGAGATCACTTATACCCTGATCGACAGTCTGAGATTGGCACAAATAGAGTGTCTGCGGGAGCAGAATGTGAAGAGAGAAAGGTTGGTGGGGCAGACCGAGGCGTTGGTCAGGGATGACCGGGGTGTGTGTATGTTGAGAGGCAGAGTTTGGGTTCCCAGAGTTGGGAACTTGCGACCGCTGATCCTTGACGAGTCGCATAAGTCGAGGCTATCCATTCACCCTGGGAGCACCAAGATGTACCGAGACCTCCGAGAGTTCTACTGGTGGCCGGGTATGAAAAGGGACGTGGGCCATTATGTCGAGCAGTGTATGACGTGTTTGCGGGTTAAAAGTGAGCATCAGAAACCGCACGGCCGTCTACAGCCACTTGAGATTCCCGAATGGAAGTGGTACCACATCACGATGGATTTCATCGTCAGACTTCCTCGTACTGTGCGTGGGAACGATATGATCTAGGTCATAGTGGACCGGTTGACTAAGAGTGCGCATTTTCTTGCTGTTCGGGGTACGATCACGATGGATCAGCTAGCGCGGCTGTATATTGATGAGGTGGTGTCGCAGCATGGGATTCCGAAGTCGATTACTTCCGATCGCGATACTCGTTTCACCTCGCGGTTCTGGCAGAGCTTCCAGAGAGAGCAGGGTACCCGGGTTCAGCTGAGTCCAGCTTACAGGCCTCAGACAGATGGGCAGACTGAGCGCACCAACCAGACACTCGAGGACATGTTGAGAGCATGTGCCATAGACTTCAAAGGTAGCTGGGATGTGCATCTCCCACTAGTAGAGTTTGCTTACAATAATAGCTACCATGCTTCGATTAAGATGGCCCCGTTTGAAGCGTTATATGGCCGGAAGTGTCTGACCCCAGTGTGTTGGGGTGAGGTCGGTGAGCGACCGATCAGTGGGCCCGAGCTACTTCAGGATACAAGTGATAAAGTAGATGTGATCCGTGAGCATATGCGTGTTGCACAGAGCCGTCAGAAGTGTTACGTTGACCGCCGTACTTCAGAGCTCGAATTCAGTGTTGGGGATCACGTATTGCTGAAAGTGTCTCCGTGGGAAGGTTAATCCGATTCAGACACCAGGGCAAGCTGAGTCCGAGGTATATAGGGGTGTTTGAGATCATCGCCAGGGTCAGAGATCAGGCCTACCGGTTGAGATTGCCGGCAGAGTTAGCCGGTGTTCATGATACATTCCACGTGAGCCATCTGAGAAAGTGTTTAGCGAAGAAGGATCAGTATGTGTCTTTATCAGAGATATCTGTGGATGATCAATTGAGATATGTTGAGCAGCCAGAGATGATTACTGATCGGAAGGTGAAGAAATTGCGCAATAAAGAGATATGATTGGTACTCGTTCAATGGAGACATCATGAGGGTACCAGCGCAACTTGGGAGCCCGAGTCTGAGATGCGGAGTCGCTATCCTTTCCTATTCCAGAGCCAGAGTTAGATTCCGGGACGGATTCTTTGTAAGGGGGGAGGATGTGTAACACCCCGACTCCCGAGCAGGTACATGTAACTATCCTATTGACTAATTATAATAATGATTATTGCGTTGGTCCAATTGCGTCCCGTATAGTGGATTATACGTGTCGGGACGGGAAATTACGTGGATTTGGGATATATTTTTAGTGGATAAATTATAATTATGGATTCACGGGATTAAATGGGATTTAATGATATACATAGTGGAATTTTAATATTGGGGTCGGGTATCGGTGTCGAACCCGCGTTATAACCGGATCCGTTTACGTGTGATATGTATATGTGACGTGCTTCCTTATCTTCTTTGTGCAAACTAGTGAAGAAAGGTGTGTGTCTGTGATCTTATGCTGCTGGAGCCTGAATTGAAGCCAAAACAAGTGATCAAAGATGTTAAAAATCAGATTGAAAGTCTCCTATTTGTGTTCTTGAGTTCAAGGTAAGAAATTCCTAGAATTGAATCTGATTTTGTGTGTTAAACATTGTGATATGTTGGGAATTGGTGAATAAATGTTTTAGAAGTGTTTTGGCATCATTTGTATGTAAATTTACTGCTGGAATCGAAGTTTAGGGATGAAATAATCCCTGAGCAGAACTGAAACAGCGAACAGAGGGTCTGTCTGCATCGTGAGCGCGGTCGCGACGCGCTGAGCGCGGCCGCGATGTTCTTGGGGAGCGCGGGCCACGATCGGGCCAGTGCGGCCGCGATCCGGCTCTAGTGGGCTTGAGTCGGTATAGGCTTTGGGGGTCCGTTGGGCTATTTTGTGGGATTCATTTGAGTATGTTAACGGTTATGGGATGATTGGAATTAATCTGGGGAGAACTATTTGTGTACAGGGACTACCAGAGACTGTTACGGGCCGGGTTCGGATCAATCAGTTAGGGAGATTGTGCGGGGTGATCCAGGTGAGTACGCGAGATCTTTTTCAAAGACTAGTCGCTGTCTTTCGAGTCTTTTGTGTTAGTGTTTCATATGTGGTTATATGAATTGTTCGGGCACTGCGAGTTTCCCCTCAGGTATGATCTTTCCTTCTTTATATGTGTTATATGCATGAGATCCATTACAATGTATTGCGATGAGTTATCGTGGGAGCGGTGTAGCTCTGTTTAACCCTGTGTAGGGTTCCCATATATATATATATGCGGCCGTTACTCATGTTAGCCTCCACGGGCATGGCTTGGCTCCAGGGGGGAGGGATTCCCCATTTGAGATGAGTGTCTCTTTCTGTAATTGGATCTCTAGGGTCTCTGATTAGGGGCCGGTTGGCATGTGTTATGCCACGTAGTGTAGGGCTGCCATGTGACATGCGATATGTGATTATGTGAACTGTGCAGTGTCTAACCCTTGTGTACTCACGTGCTGCGAAGCTTACGTATTCGAGTCTGATGTGTGTATCAGGGGAATTGAAGATAGGGCCACCAGCTCCTGAGCGAAGATAGGAGTTTAACTTGCTGTGATCAAGAGATTTTGCTTTTGCTATATGTATGTGCTCCTTATGCTGTTGGGGAAACTTTGGGATAAATGATACTGGGTTTGTATGTGAATATCAGGTCTGGGTCGGGTCTTATATGTCGGGTTGGCTTCTAGACATTGTGGTTAATGTATGTAAAAATGTTTTAATTAATCAGTGTTTGTGTAAACCCTTGACATGCGTGACGGATTTTATATGCGTTTATGCCACCTGTGTATTGAAAATGACGTGGCTTTTAGCTGCGTTTAGAGGGTGTTACACCGGTGTAGAGGAGAGATGAGAGGCCGAGAGCAGAAGAGCCAAAAGGAACCGAAGAACGTCTATGCTACTAGTGTGGCAAACCGGGCCATTTTGCTCGGGAGTGCACGAACAAGTTTAAGAGAGACGTCGGTTAATATGAGCCGAAGCTGGAAGCCGCCAAGAAAAGGACGGATGTTATGGCTCTCGTTGCCCAAGAAGATTATTGGGATGCAGAGGATAATGATGACGAGGATGACAAAGGAAAGAATTGCTACATGGCGGATCGTCTGGGGTTGGATAACTATGCTACTTCAACTGATTCAGATTCAAACACTACTGCTGAGGGGGAGACACCGCAAAATCCACCAGCATGTCTGATGGCCAGATCCGACGATCCATAATGTTCGTCATCAGATTCTAAGGCACGAGAGGTACATTCCTTTTACATTCCAAAGCATGTAAATAATTTATCTGTACACAGTGAATGTAAATTACACACACATATACTTGATTTAGAAGCTAGGATAAATGCTGAAACAGAAAGTGTGGGCATGCTGAACATCTAGCCCATACATTAAAAGAGTCATCTGAATTATATCAATCAAAGTGGTTAACTAATCATAATGTTATAAAACATATGCTAATTGAAAAGGTAGATGTTCAGGATAGGAATACGTACCTAAAATCTTGTATGGATAGGTTATCTAATGAAAAGCTCTCATTAAAAGAAGAAATTTCTGATCTATCATAACAATTAGAGACAGTAAGTATGGAAAACATAGACAGCTTAGAAAAATACAAAATGATAGAATAAGAAAGAATAAGTTTGTACTCTCGATTAAAGAACCTTGATGATGAATTTTTAAGACGAGGTCAAACTGAACAAACTATTCACTTGATTCAGCCTAAAGAAACTAGGTTTTACCATTCTAAACAAGAAATCGGTTTCAAAAATCCTAAGTATTTGGATAAGGCTCAAAAAGTTTTACCTCTGTTTATATAACATGAATTACATGGGCGTTGGGCTTAAATCCTACTTTTTTGAGTCATCAAAAGAAGTTTTAACCCAAGAGGATGAGAAACGTAATGAAAACAAGGAAAAAGAAATATCTTATAAATATGAAGAACTAAACGAGAGTTATCCTTTTAACGTACCCACTCTAGAGGAAGACTTCTTGTCTAGTTATTCTGAAGCTGAAATGAAAGCAGAATCCGTAAAACCAATCCCTCACATTTACATTCCTAACAAAGTTCTTCAACATAAAATTAATGTTTTAGAAAAGGAATTAAATTCAACTCAAAAGAGAGCTCTAGTTTTCAAGAAGCTCTTCTTAAGAGTGTGGAAAAATTGGTAAATCAAAGTTTTCAACAATCTGTAGAATCAACTGTCTACAGAGAAAAATTTGACATGGTTTCTCAAACATTAAAAGATCATTTAAAAGAACCAAGAGTTTCTCGTCCTACCAAAATCCCACTCGTGTCATCTAACAAAGGCAAGACTAAATATAAAATTCTTCTACTAGTTGTAAAGGTGAGTGCTCATAACCTTTTTAAAGCTAAGGTTTCGAAAAAGACTCAGATTCAATCCAAGTCTTTTAAGAAACCCACTCACCAAGAAAAAGAAAAATCTAAAAAGTCTAAGTCTTCCATGCGTACTGACTCTCGTCGTTTTGTTCCTACAGATCATGTGAGAAGAGTACCAAAAACTACCATGCAAGATTTTACGAGTTATTTTGTGAAGAAGGTTGTTATTCCAATTAGTTTTGTTTCTAGAGATAGGATGCATGTAATCTCTGAAAACGATATTTGTAATGATGTAACGAATTCAACTGCTTGTTTAAAGTATTCTTTTAGTGACTTGTTTAATTTATGTCCAACTCGTTTTAGATGCCAAGTTCCTGAAATGAATGCTTTTGTGTCATATCCTGCTAAAAGAATTCGCAAAAAGAAAATAAAAAATGTTGCATCATCGGCCATCACGAAAAATGAGACTTGTACTTTGTCTAGGCCCAAAACCAAAGCAAAAGTCAAACAAGTCTCAAAAAGTCAAAAACCGAAGGTAATTTCATCCCCTAAGGTTCCAAAGTCTGATAAATCCATTTTTCAATGGATTCCAAAAGGTTATGCATCCGGACCACACATAGCTGCAAAATGGGTTCCTAAAACTGCAAACGTGCCATATTCACCTGGAACTCCTAACCAAAAAGGACCCATATTAAGATGGGTACCCAAAGTTGTGTGATCTCAATGCAGATGGTTCTTGGTTACTTTAGATCAAGACCCGTACTTCATTGAATTGGCTTCTAGTTATCATAGACTAGGACCCGTTATTTTGCTTTGCGGTTGTGCTTAAACCGACACGTTTGGCTTATGTGCACATAGCTCAGGACTCGTTTAAATTTATCATGTTTTCTGAACATCTCAGTTCAGAACATGGTTTGATTTTCAATATAAGATGGATCTATTTGAATGCTTATAGATTTTCATAATATGTATTTATTTGTTTTTCAGGCAAAATCCATCTGGTATATGGATTCGGGTTGCTCAAAGCACATGACTGGGAGAAGAGAATTGCTGTCCAACGTAGTTGAACAATACTGTAGGACGGTAAAATTCGGGAATAGTCACCAGGATCATATAAAGGATACAGGGATTTAGTCTTAAATAATCTAGTCATCAAAGATATTGACTATGTTGAGGGATTATCACATAATCTGTTTAGCATAGGACAGCTCTGCGACAAAGGATTAGAAGTAACGTCTAAGGCTAAGAACTGTAGTGTTAAGAGTATGGATGGCAAAGAAATTCTATCTGGTTCCCGTAACTCTAATCTTTACACCATAGACGTAGCTAAGCTCATGGTTAAGGATAGCATCTGCTTTCTATCAAAAGCCTCTTCAAAAGACTCTTGGTTGTGGCATCGAATGTTATACCACTTAAACTTTGAAAACATCAACAAGCTGGCTGCTAAACAGCTGTTGAAAGGTCTCCCAGTACAGAGATATGAAAAAGATCATCTTTGTGGAGCATGTGAGAATGGCAAGATGAAAAGCTCATCTCACAAACCAAAACCCGAACCATCATCGAAGAGAGTGTTGGAGTTACTTCATATGGACTTATGCGGACCGATGTTGACCCAAAGCATAAATGGGAAGCGATATGTGTTGGTTATCGTTGACGATTACTCACAATATACTTGGGTTAAGTTCTTGCGATCCAAGGATGAGACGGCTCAAGCAATCATCGATTTTATAAAGAGTGTCGAAACCCAACAGCAACTGTCCGTTCAATCAATCCGATCCGACAACGGCACGGAGTTCAAGAATTCGGTAGTTGAGGGCTTCCTTCGATCCGAAGGTATTCAACATCAATATTCTGCTGCTAGAACGCCTCAACAAAATGGAGTTGTAGAAAGGCGTAATCGTACCCTTGTGGAAGCTGCTCGTACAATGTTGACTTACTCAAAGCTACCTCCGTTCTTCTGGGCCGAAGCCGTGTCAACAGCTTGCTACACACAGAATCGCTCCATAATCCATAAGCGTTTCAATAAAACTCCATATCAACTCTTCTTGAATAAACTACCTTTTATCAAGTACTTACGTGTATTTGGTTGCAGGTGCTATGTGCTTAATGACAAAGACAACGTCGGGAATTTCAACGAAAAAGCGGAAGAAGCGATCTTCATTGGATACTCATCCAAATCAAAGGCTTATCGTGCATTCAACACCCGAACCAGGACAGTCAATGAAAGTGTGCATCTCACATTTGATGAGTTGGTTGAACTGGCACCCGAAGTTGATCATTCAGGACCACGCATTACACCAATTCTTGGAGACTCTTCTTCTCAATCTACTTCTTTTTCACCTTCTGATTTAGTTAATTTATTTGATCCTTTTTATGTAGAATTTTTTGGTTCTAATTCTAATGTTTCTCCTACTATAGGTAATACATCTAATAATTCAACTGCACCACAAATTCTATCCGATCCATCTTCATCCACGTCATACCCACATCCATCAACTTCATCCACTGATACATCCGCAGTTGAATCTACTCCAGAAATACCCTCGCATATCATGCCAAACATCCTTCCTTCACCTGAACATTCTGAACCCGAACCGGAACCAATGTTACCCTCACTAGAAACCATTGACCATGAATCATCCACCATTTCCACAATCACCACTGAGATTCCATCCCGTGCACCCCTTCCACACGAGACAAAATGGACCCGAACCTTTCCCTCTCTTTCCTCCACCCCTCTTCTGTCTTCTCTTCCTTTCCCTTCTTCCTTTCCTCCCCACCCCCTTCTCCACTGCCCCCCCCCTCCCGCCCCCCCCCCTTCCTTTTTCTTCTTCCCCTCTTCTTCTCTTCTCCCCTTTTTCCTTCTTTTTTCTTTTTCTTGCGTTTTCGTCTTGACACTACCAGGTAACACTTTTTTAACTTTATTTTAGGTTTTAACTTGCTAGTTTGAGTGTTTTAATTTTAAATTTTTATAGTTATGTATTTTTGGTTTTTGCAAATTTTAGGACCCTAAACATGTTCTTTTTAGATTGTTGTAGTTAAATAATATGTTCTTTACATGTTTTTAGACTAGGATCTACATTTTCATGCGTTTTATCATTTTTTTAACTGTTCACGTAGCACTGTGCATGAACTTGAACTTATACTGTTGCATTTCGGTCCATCCGAATTCGGACCACCAACCGAATTCGGATGAGTATACTTAGAAAATTTTAAAAAAATTTCCTACTGTCATGACCGAATTCGGACCACTGTGCATCCAAAATTCAGACCAACTCAGCATGTTCTAAATTTTTCATTTATTTTTCTAAGGTTCATTTTTTCAACTTCCTCGCATCCGAAGTCGGTTGGTACCCGAATTCGGTCCCCATTCCGAATACGGTGCCATCCGAATTCGGACTTTGTCTTTTCAAATTCACGCATCATTGGTATTTCGGACTGAACCGAATTTGGTTGCACTATTCATCCGAATTCGGCCCACCCGAAATTCAACACTTAACATATTTTTCCAAACTTTCCATTTTTCATTTTTATTATAAATCAAAAATCCAAAAATATTTTCATCTTGGGCACCATTGGTTAGAGTGTTAGGGTCAGTGGTTGAGTGAAAAGTTCTGTCTAAACATTGGTCCTTAAACGATTGACTTGGACTTTATTTAGTAGAATTCCTCATTCATTAATAAAGGCTCAATGCCTTTAAACAAAGCAGACATGGTTTCTCATTTCACTACTGGTTGATACCGTATAGCTATAGTATCATGGAAGGGGGGCCTGATCCGTCTAGGAGAGGTCGTTGCTGATTGCATAGCTTTGATGACAGAGAAAGTGCAGTTTACACGAGAACGGTACAATAGGCAGACGGCGCCTCTGTCCTGGGAGTGGTGCCATGGTATTATGTGCGGTCATGGGACGCCCATTCCCCATTCCCAATAACATGCCCAACTACCCGAAGAATCCATATTACCCCAATCCGAGTACGTCGAGTTGTTTGCACATAATTGGCAGCTTGACGTATCAATCCTCAACCGCGAAACCGAGAATATTGCCTTTGATATTCTTAAAAACCACCCAATCTACTACTCACCATCCACAGCCATCTCCGTTCCCCATAATTTCCTCCAACAGTTCTGGCATCATCTTAAATTTGTAGCCAATGTCGAACCATACTTCACTTCCACCATCGACTATGTCCCAGTCAAAATCACCACCGCAGCCATCCACCATATTCTACTCCTCCCAACCGAAGCCTATTCCTCAAACCGTCTTTCATTTGCCCCAATCCCTTCCTCCCCTCGAAACCTTAAATGTAATAAATCTTTGGATACGATGGTCCACTAACCAAGCCCATCAGACTTCCGTACCAAGAACCTTCAGGCACACTGAGGGTTCTCTTCGATATCATAAACAAGTGCTTCACTGCCAAACACGCTGGCCATGACTCAACATCCATTCAAGTTCTTGCCATGTTCGCAGCATTCGCCTATGACAGACACTATGATTATGCTGTGTTTCTGTTCGAAGACTTAAAAAGAGTCAACCTGGAGAGAAGCACGAAGCGCGGATGCAAATACATTCCTCTCCAGCGCTTTCTCCAAGTGATCATACAATACGCTATGGACAACGACGATGACATACATGAGCGTCCTGAAGCAGACGTGTACATGACGGCATCTATTCAAAAGCTGAATCCTCCTAAAGGAAATCCCACTGTCCCAGTAATGACAATTCCACTGTCCCTTCTACAGAGAGCAGTACAAACAGAAAGGGTAAGAGCTTAACTTAGGGAATTCTATACGGATGAGGCTCAGTCAGACTCGACTGAGCCTACCCAATCCGAAGGTCAGCGAGAGTGAGTGAGGCTGAGGGAGAAGAGGTGGAAATTCCAACAGAAATGGGTATGGGTTAGAGGGAGTTTATGCATGTAAGAGAGGGTGTAGAAGGTGAGGAAGCAGAGACGGTAGATTGAGAAAAAACTGTCTCTGTTTTACGAGGGCTTAAGATAACATCCAAGGGTGACCTAAGCCCTATCAGCCGGAAAACCCACCAAAAGACCATCAGTCCAATGGTCGAATCTACCCCCACCACCCACTTAGTGTCCTCTCAAAATGACACTACTTCATTTCACAGGGATCTACCACATACTCCTTCACCCTCTCATTCAGAGAGTCGTGGTGTTGAATTAGGTCACACTTTGCCCCACGTGACCAAACTTCCGTCGCCCACAGCTCACTCCCCACCCCCACACACATCGCACGACGCCTTCGTGGTGTCCCCCGCTCGAGCTGCCTTCGTGGCAGCTTCCCAAACTTCCGGATCTGCGCATCCCACTGTGGAGCCAGAAATGATGGAAGGAAGACCTGGAGTGGCTTCATCAATGCCATCCACTTTAGGCCATCTCGAAATCAATCTAGAGATGCTAACGGCAGCTTTACGTGCTACCGGAGTTGTTACCCGGGCTGACCTGGACGCCCAAAAGGAGGCCGCTAGAGAACAACATACCGCCCTTCTCTCATTTATAAAGGGTAAGGGTGTCGCATCTGAGGATCTGCCTCCACCAGGATCCCATTCAGTCCAGACACAGATTGTAGAGCTCTTAGACAATATAGACGCGCTAACCCGTTTGATTCTTCAAGTACAGGAGTAGTTCAACTCCTGAGTGGACCATCTTGAGTCTGCCGTCATAGAGCTGCAGTGTCATCCCCAAGCTGAGTCACAGAAAAGAAAACATGACGATCAGGACGACCCTTATCGCCATGAGGGAGAGAAACGCAGAAAGACTCAGTCTGAGAACCTCATCATGATTGTACGGGGAGCTGAATTTGAGGGAGCCGAAATACAAGGGTCCGGGGATCAGAAGTATGAGACTCAGGAGATGTTGATGATAGAAGACGAGCCACTGATTGAAGGTCCGGCTCCGTTGGATCGGATGGCATCTATGGTTGAATTTGAACCCGTCCATGAAAAAGTCGAAATCATATTGATGTCTGACTCTGACTCCAATAATGATGACGACCATCTCTTAATCATCCCAAAACCTTAGCCCAAGTCACCACAAAAATCATCCTCATCATTTGAATTCCTAAACTCCCCGTCCCCAGTTCCACAACAAGAAATTCTATCCTCATTTCAAGCTCCCTCCACTCTAAAAGAATCCTTTCTAGTCCAAAGCCCTCCCAGAACGCAAAGTCCTCCCCAAGCCCAAGCTGTACCCCAACCACAAACCCACGGACCAGGACCCTCAGAAACTAAACGTGTAGAAAGATTTGATGAGCCTCCTGAGCAGCCTGATGTTCATGATGACAGTGATCTTTACTGGGTTAATTTGTACACGAAAGGTGGCGTACACTCTGCTGCTACCAAAGCTAAAAGAAGAGCTGAGGCAAGAACGCAGGGAGAAAATCTGCAAACTACTTGAAGCAAAGACATCTGAGATAGAAGATACCCCCGTTCAAGGCCTAAAGAAATTTTTTCAGAAGCTTCCTATAGAGCAGTTCCAGAACCCTTTTCTGGAAGAAAGGTTCAAGATGGTCTTCAGGAAGAAGCCAGGGTCGTTCAGCAGGAACCTATTGATGGAACTTACGAATGTATCTAAAGCTTAACAGGCCGAATATAATCAGTTGATGCTCATGGAGAGGAGGTCGAAAGTACCTAAGTCAAAGATAAAGAAGCTTCTCAGCATCACAATGTGTAAAAGAGCCAATGTTTTCTATCCAGCCTTTCAAGTAGAAAGAGTAGATGGCACAGTTGAGGAGTTTTATGAGAATGACTTAGACTTTGTAAATGTGGACGACATTGAGTTTTTGCACGAGAGACCGAATCACCGAATCAAACAACGTCTATCTCGCATGACCGCCTTAGCCGCACTCACACGAAGCATGAACCGCCGCTCGATCATCATGTGCTTAAGAGATTTCCAAATGGCTATAGAGAGCGCGCTGGTCAAAGTCGGTTTACGAGCCTCTGAGCAAGACAGCTTCCTGCTTGATCATCTGTAGGTCCCAAAAGGTTTCCCTATAGTATTGTTCTAAGCTGTAGAGGGGGGGTGAATACAGTAAATTAAAACTCAACACTCTTTTCTCAATGTTTGTTTATACTATTAACAAGTGTTAATTACAAACAAGCTTGACTGCGGAAAGGGTCAAGCTGAGATGACAGATACAATAGATGTTCAACTAATCTAAGACACACTCAGACTAGATACAATGAATACACTCACTCAGATGAACTCACTGATTTTACAAGACACAGATGGACAACTTGAATAGGAGCAGCTTAGACACACGTTACTGTTCTATTCAAGCAGACTTGCATGCATGGAATAACACACTTCAATGCACGATCTGAATTTGTCACTCTTGGTTATCTCACAATCCTTAGAAGCTTCCTTTTATACTCTCACTGAGAATCTCAGTGAAGCTTCTTCATTGGACAATGAAAAAATGGGATGTCTTTCCAAAAAGACAAAACAACTTTTCTGGCACATCTGAAAAAGCAGACTTGTCTTCATTGTGGCAGAATCTTGTTTTTTCTTTTTGTCTCTGTTACATAAGCCTTTAACCAAAAGAGGAATGTCAACTTTGCATCTTTCTTCTTTTGTAA
>JAANYP010001154.1:44037-127448 GCA_020465985.1 Centrapalus pauciflorus
ACATTCTGAAAAAGCAGACTTGTCTTCATGTGGCAGAATCTTTGTTTTTTTCTTTTTGTCTCTGTTACATAAGCCTTTAACCAAAAGAGGAATGTCAACTTTGCATCTTTCTTCTTTTGTAAGGGCCTTTTTGATATAAGATTGCATAAGCCTTATTTTAGTGGTGTAGCAGAGCCCAAGATTGGAGCCACCCTGTTCAGGTAGGATCTATCACCTACTTACAACTTCTTATTTGCCTCAGTGGTGATGTGCTTCAGCAGCAAAGTTGGTTCTTTTGACCAACTCAGCCATGATAAGATCCCGATAGTCCTACAGCTCGTAGATGGGACTACTATGAATATGGCTCGGTGGATTTTCATGAATTTGAGGAACCTGGTGCAGCAGGAAACACATCCAGGTGTTGTTCGATATCCTCGGTTTCTAAGCCTCATTTTCAAGCATGTCTGTGGTGAGCATTTATACAACTCTCAGCCTATGTTACGTACTGCTGCTTTCCTAGAGATTGGGAATAAAGTTATCTACACCCCTGTACTTCCAAATGAGCCTACTCTATCTACAGCAATGAGGAGGTTGCTTGGTATGGTGGAAGGACCCTCTACTGTGAGGGTGGATCCAGTGACTGCTCCCAAGGGAAAATCCAAATCCAGGGCCAAATTTGTTAAAAGGGTCCTGGAATCGACTCAAGCTGAGCCTGTCAGCAAGAAGGTAAAAACAGCTAAGTCCAAGTCTGCCCCATCAGCCTCTGTGGCTGAGGGGGAACAGTCTTCTCACCCTGGTTCATATGTTGAACCTGAAGCCTTTGTGGCTGGTGCCTCTGTGGCACCTGAGACTTTAGAACAGGACAACCCACCTGTTTCTGACCCAGTCTCACCACTAGTCCAAACAGAACCTCTCATCACCTCTCCATAACTTCAATCCTCCACCTCATCTCTCAAATCCTACAGACGCAAAACCTTAGCAAAAAAGAAACGAATAGACCAAACTAGCCCCTCTTACCCCTCTCAACAGGAGTCAGTTGACAAAGAAACAAACCCTGATGCCTCTCTTATTTTGGGAGAAGGCTCAGCACAGTTAGATCAGGCTTCACTCCAACAACAGTCTACCCTGAGTCAGCCTAGGCCCTCTGGTTCCTCCCAACAGGAGCCAATTGTACATATGGAGACTACCACATCCACTATTCCAGCCTCCCAACAGGCTGAGAATATTGAAAGACAGGAGTTCACTCCACTCCACACTGAGTTCACACAGTCTCCACTCCATACTTCTCATACACAACCTGTGTCTGCACGAGGTGCCAAACCTGCTGGATTAGACCATCCAATAGATCAGCCACCATCTTCTGCTCCTCATGATACAGCTGTTGTACACCCAACAACTGCTGAAGGACCAACATCCCAAGCTGATAAACCACAGGGAACAAACAATCCCTCTAGTGAGGCTGCACCTCAACTGCAAATTCCATCAGCAGGTTTCACCACTGCTAATGTTGAAATGCACATCCCATCTCCTCCATGATGAGGCACCTCTAAACGAAGGTTCTGATGAGGGAACCACCCCAGGCTTTGATGAAGGTGCTGCAACACAAGCAGCATCTGAAAGGGCACCATTTTCTATCCCTTCTCCTGATGAAGCAGCTACAGCCACTGCTGAGGGACCCATTGGCCCTTCCAAGCTGGGCCATATTACTTTTGCCCAGGCTATGAAACTTCTGTCCAAAGTAACCCTTCCCTCTCCATCAAATCCTCAAACACCTGCCTCATCCTCATCCCATTCTCATTCCTCACCATCTACACAATCCAAAAAGTCCACTCATACTCCCCCATCCCCCAAAAATCTTCCTTTGAAGGATCAGATTTCTTTGCTGACCAACAAAGTTGGCTCTTTGGAACATTCCATGACCTCTATACCCTCCATAATCTCAGACTCCATGTTTACACAGCTAAAGGGATTCTTTGATCTGTTCAAGAGTTCCTTTCCAACCACTCCTCAAGTTGATCAGTCCTCACAGCTGCTTGCACTCACTGCACAGCTACAAAACATCTCCACTACTCTCTCCTCTATCCTTCCAAATCAACAGAACTCTGTGTCCTCCATGACTACCATATCCCAACAGCTGTCCACTCTCCTCACCACTTGCAATACTACCCTTCCTACTACATTGGGCAGCTTGAACTCTCTCATTACCTCTCTGTCCATCTCAGTGTCAGCAAACCTTGATGATGTGCAAGACTCTCTTGAATTACATCTTGCACAGCTTCAAAGTTTGCTGTTCACAGCTTCTGACAGAGAAAATCTAGCTAAGATGTTTTCAATTTCTGATTCCCAATCCTCTTCTCTTCAGACCTGCCTTAACCAGCTTGCAGAGGTTAAGGACCATCTGGCATTTTTAGTGCATAGCCTGGTTGGCCCCAAGCCTGCTGCCAAAACTGCTGCTAAACATGCTGAATTTGTTTCTCCAGGCAGACCAGTTCTTGAAGATTCTGAGCCATCTCCTTCAAAGGGGGAAAAGTTGTCTGCCTTAAAGACTAAGTCTAAGGGGGAGAAAACCTCTTCTCATTCTAAGGAGAAATCAGCATCTGTTGGTCAAGCAGCAGGTGTATCACAAACAGGTCCAACTGAAGATGTCTCTCATCACACTGAAGCTGCTCAGCCTTCTCAGGCTGGATCTCCAATCCCTGCACAAACTAAGGGGGAGGAATCCATTCCTGGGGACAGGCCAAGTAGAAGGAGTCATCTGATTCTGCAAGAAGAAGAAGAGGAAGAGGTTCCTGAAGCTGTTCAAACTATAACAGCCAAAGGAAAGAAGAAATCAGTTGTAGACCCTGACCACCAAAGAGTAGCGCAACTAAAGTTTGACAAGGCAAGGATTAAGGAAATCGGTCTTCCTATGGAGAAATACTATGAGTACAGAGATGAACAGCTCCAAGCCCTGAAAAGACTAAGAAAGGAAGAAGCCTCAGCCAAAGTTGCCAGATCCTTTGCATTCAAAGAGGCAAGCAAAATTAAAATGCATTCTTTGGATGTGCAAAGAAAATTGCTTGAAGTTGCTAAGGAGTCAGGGGTTGAAAAGGAATGTGATAAGGAACAGGGTGCTCAGGTCTCAGTGACCAAGTCCAAACAAGCATCCTTTGCAAGAGCCCAGATTCACTTTGACAACTTGGCAAGGAAAAAGTTCTTTGATGTTGCTGACAGAAGACTTGCCAAGGAAACTATTGTCAAAGATGTTCCTATCTCAAGAAAAGGCCAACAGTGGAAGATTCAGATAACTAGAATGGGTCCTACAGGCCCAGAACTGGAAGCATATGATTACACTGACATTGCCCAGATGGGATACAGAGAATGGGTGGAGTTGGCAGTTGCCCTGAGCCAGTCTAAGTCTGAAACAGCTAAGACTATCAGGGCATATGTCAAAAAGTTGATGGAAAGAGTGAGATATCGTGGCCTGATTTCATAAGAGCAAAGTAAGGGTATCTCAGTGTCCACCCCCAAAATAAAGGCCAAGAGGAACAGAAAGGATACAAAGATGGAGGAACTCCTGATAATGATTGAACAATGTGATGTTGCAGTTAAAAACAAAGGAGTAGACCACAGCCTGCCTAAAAGAGTTGAATTTGAGGAAGGCAAGCTGATTGAAGAACCTGAGCTGGGGGTGTTTTCTGTAGATCCCCTGACAAAGAAGAACTGCTTTCAAAGGGTATCAGATCTGCACAAAGTGGGTCTCAAACAGCTTATTGCATTCAGACTTGCAAAGTCCTTCAGGAAATCTATAAAATGGAGAGCAGCCATCTGGGACCAGCTCAGAGGCTTCTATGAAAGTGGGGAGCTTCAACATCCCAGTTTGTTTGTACATCTTGTGTGACGATAGCAGTCTAAGTTTTGATAGCATTTTGTGTAAGTCAAGTAACTTGGTATTGAATATTGACTAGTGTTTGATATATGTGATTATGTGTGTTTGATATTAGTTGTTTGTATGTTTGGACTTGATGTAATGTATTACAAGAAGTTCAAACATAAAGTTCAAAGATAAAGTCAAACATAAGTTAAAACATATGTTCAAATATAAGTTTAATATGTGAAGTTTGAATTTATAGGAAAATTCGAATTTGTCAATGAGGACAAATTCGAATGGGCCTTGGGCCTGAGTCGAATTTGTCCTAGACAAACTCGAATCTGTCAGTATAATTAAAGGTTAATTCGGTTAATTACTAGACTTCTGCAGAATTTTAGAGCGATTAAGAAAAAGGGCGATCTCGAACTTGCAAGTTTCCAGAGAGTTGTTTCGGAGAGAATCATCGTGTAGGGGCGTTCGTAGTCGTTCGTCTAACACTGTGGTAGTCTCCGTGTTTTGGTGTGCGTGGTCTATCCGTCAAGCCGCTAACGAGGATTCCGCACTCGTTGGCAGGTGTCGCGTTAAGATAGGATCTGTAGAGTCAAGACCTTACAAGTGGTATCAGAGCCATTAGGTGTTCTTGGTGTTCATCGTGTTCATAAGCAACATCCTAGGTTTCTTGATGTTTTGGACGGATAATATCACGTTTTTGGAGGATTTTCGAGTTTAACAAGTCAGATCCCGGAAAATACTTTGTAGTCGTTCAAATTTTTTATCGAAATCAATATTTTTACTCGTAAAAATATTGGTTTAATCTGAAAACTTGAAAAAACTCAAAGTATTAGCCGTTTTTCGAACATGCGGCGCTCGAGTTTATTAAGAGGGTATTAGGGTTCTCTCGTTTTCGAGTTTGACTGAAAATACGCTCCTTTCGAGGTTCCTTAGGGTTTGATTCGAGTTTGGCCAATTCGAATTTGCTTGGCTTTCGATTTTACTCTAAAATCGAATAAGGACCTTCGAATTTAGTTATACCTTCGACTTTGTCATTAATTTCGAACATAGTTGGACTTCAAACTTAATTTCGAATTTAATTCCAAACCAATTTAAAATTAATTAAATTCGATTTTTATTCAAATTCGAAAGAATTAATTTAAATTAATTTCGAATTAAATAAATTAAGTTTAAACTCAATAATATTTGAAACAATGACAAGTCTACAGAGGTTTATTGAGATGGATCACGAGGTCGGAAAAGCGAATTCTCCACCAAAGTTGATGAAAATAGAGGATTATTACTGGTGGAAGGATAGGTTCGCCGACATCGCGAGGTTTAATGATATGTGCATGTCGATTTGTATAGATGAAGGATACATTCCACCTACGGCTGAGATTGAAGGACGACAAAAGGTTGTGCCATATTCAAAGATGAAGGACGACGATAAAAAGCTGTATGAAGCCGAGAACCGTGCATTCGCTATCATTAGAATGGCGTTACATCATGAGATCTTACACACTTTCCACAATCAGAAGACAGCAAAATAGCTGTGGGATGCTTTAGAGAAACGGCGTGAAGGTAACCCAAGGGTTAGAAAGAATAGAATGGAAATGCTCAAGCAGCAGTTTGCGATCTTCAAAGCTTTGAAGAACGAAAAGCTGGATGAGAGAATTACCAGATTCTATCACTTATTGACTGAGTTAGACAGCCATGACGTGGAGTATAGTGAAACAGAGAAAATTAACAAAATTCTAGATGCTTTCCCAGCCAAATGGGAAATGTATGTGGCGCTGATAAAGCATGATGAAGACAAGTTCTATACTCTAACCCTAGATAATGTTATAGGAACGCTGAAGGCATATCACTTTGAATTTCTTAAGAAGGAAAGGGATTACGAACAAGTACAGGATCCGGACATGTACTTTGGGAAGTCGAAATCCTCAGGGGCAACTGATGTGAAGACGGCTACAACATTCTTCTCGGGTGAGACATCGACACCGGTTGAATCAGAAGACTCAGTAAGTAGGGCTTTTTTAGGGTTTTGATCAGTGATATAAATCACTTCTATTTTCTTGTGTTTTTGCTATGTTTTAATGTGTAAATGTGAGATAATTGGTACTGCTAATGTAGGTTTTTGTAATTTCAGTTGCTTGGCAAGAAAGTAAGGAAAAACGGTGCTGGGATGTGGAGTTTATGCACAGCGTCCCAGCAGGTGTCCTAGACGCTGGAACAACGCTCAAAAACCCCTATTACAGAGTCTGAGCGTCCTAATCAGTGGAGATGGCGTCCTGGCCGATGTCCCAGACGCCCGCAGCAATGCTGCTGCGGCAGTTGAGTGAAAGCTGCAGTTTTTGAGGACGGGAGTTACCACAATTGGGGGGTTCGCAATATGGCAGTTCCACACACACAAAGGGGAGATTTTGGGAGGCAAACCAGAGGAGGAAAGGAACAGGAATCAAAAAAAGATCAAGCGTTGGCGTCCAATCAATTGTATTTACGCATTATTGGTAGCTTTAATGTTTTCATCCATGTTTGACATTGTTAGTAAGTTAATTCAAGCCATGATTGGGTAAAAACTTTGTGGTGTTTGTTCTTTAGTTTGCACACTATGGTTTGAATGAATGTTTGATTAAATTTAGTTTCCATTCATGCTTAAAGGGGTTGTGGATCGTATTTGTGAATGAATGAATGGTTGTAATCAATGGGTATTGTATATAACGGGGTATGGTGATATCATTAGTTGTGCCGGCTCATTAATATGGGGAAGACAATTAATAGACGTTGCATATTTCGTCTTAAGAGTATTTGTTGTGAAAACCAATTCGTTTATATGGAAACTAAAAAGGGTTTATATTTGTATGAATAGATGTGAATAGACAATGAGTGTATCTGGAATGGTTGATATCCATGTCATTGGTTGTGCCCACTCTCTATAGGGGAGGAAGACAATCAATAGAGTGGTATACGTTGTCTCCGGAGCATAAGTTGTAAATCCGTATCAATTCATGTAAATGGAATCCATAACATTCTGAATTGCCGTAGTATGTATAACGAGAGAGCAAACACCCTCTTTACTCTAGTGACACTTCTTAAATTCAATTCTTGTGTGTGACATTGACACAATAGTATTTTACGGTAGGAAATTAGTTCAAAGCAAATGATTTCAAACTCAATCCAAGCAGTGTTCAGACTAGTTTAGCAACCTAACATTCCCTGTGGATTCGATCCCACTTACCCTATCTATATAGTGTTTTTGGGTTATTTTTGATACTCATACGACAGGGTCTATCAAAATGGCACCGTTGCCGGGGAATGGCAGCGCTTGTTAAAGTAGTTTTAGATTAACTGTTTCTGTAAATATCTTTGTTTATAGTATCTAGTTAATTTTGTTTTATTTTAGTTTAATTTTCAGTATTTTCATTTTCTTAAACATTCTGAACAGCAAAGTTCAGAATCTTCACGTGCGTGTGTGTATCTCAGGTATATGCATACTCGTTATTCAGAGCGAACTTCTCCATTGCAATACGAAACAGAAATTGAAAGGACTGCTCGTTCATTGAGGAAGCTACATAGAGGTTATTGGCCTAGTGGTGAGACTAGTGGTAATCCAAGTACGCTGGAGTCATCTGATTCAGAAGAGCAATCCATACATTCAGAGGAACCAGATAGTGATACTGAACCCAACATATATATGGCAGATGATAGGAGGACTGTGGAGTCCCATTACAGACCGGGTGATGTTCCTGATATGTCGCCGATTCTGTACCCTGAAATTGAGAATGAACCGGAGATAAAGACTCACTTGTTCACCATCATTCCTCATTTTCATGGAACAAAGAGTGAAGAGCTATACGATCACCTAGCCGAATTCTCAGCGATTTGCAAGGCTAATAGAGTGCAAAGACTACCCGTGGACACTCTCAAACTACGATTGTTCCCGTTTTCTCATAAAGACAAAGCTAAACACTGGTTCACTTCTCTACCGGCCAACAGTATTCGTAATTAGGAGGAGTTGAAGAGATCTTTCGTCAACGAGTTTATTCGATTAGTAAAACCACTGAAAAGAGGAATAGCATCACTAGTTTTAAGCAGAAGTCGGTGGAACAATTTCATGAGGCTTTTGAGCGATTGAACGAGATGTTACGGGCATGTCCACATCACGACGTACCCAAGTGGATGTTAGTGAAGAACTTCTTTGATGGTATTAGCCAAGAGAGCAGAAACATGATCACAGCAGCCTCGGGGGGTACATTCTTGGCTAAAGAGCATGATGAGGCATGGGAATTGTTGGCACAGTTAGCTAAAGGGTCAAAGGTACAAGCCGGGTCTAATACGCCAATTGGAGTCCAAGTATTGGGAATTGATAATGCTTGGAAAAGAGATGTCACGACAAATATAGAAGCTCTTAGCAAGAAGTTAGATGTTTTGATGAAAAAGGAGCAGACAGAACAGCGATTACCGGTGATGTGTGTCACTTGTGGGGAATATACTCACACTTCAGAATTTTCTTACCATGTCCAAGGGGAGCAAGCAAGTGAGATCTCGGGTTTTTGACCGGTGATGTGTGTATCTCAGGTATATGCATACTCGTTATTCAGAGCGAACTTCTCCATTGCAATACGAAACAGAAATTGAAAGGACTGCTTGTTCATTGAGGAAGCTACATAGAGGTTATTGGCCTAGTGGTGAGACTAGTGGTAATCCAAGTACGCTGGAGTCATCTGATTCAGAAGAGCAATCCATACATTCAGAGGAACCTGATAGTGATACTGAATCCAACATAAATATGGCAGATGATAGGAGGACTGTGGAGTCCCATTACAGACCGGGTGATGTTCCTGATATGTCGCCGATTCTGTACCCTGAAATTGAGAATGAACCGGAGATAAAGACTCACTTGTTCACCATCATTCCTCATTTTCATGGAACAAAGAGTGAAGAGCTATACGATCACCTAGCCGAATTCTCAGCGATTTGCAAGGCTAATAGAGTGCAAAGACTACCCGTGGACACTCTCAAACTACGATTGTTCCCGTTTTCTCTTAAAGACAAAGCTAAACACTGGTTCACTTCTCTACCGGCCAACAGTATTCGTAATTGGGAGGAGTTGAAGAGATCTTTCGTCAACGAGTTTATTCGATTAGTAAAACCACTGAAAAGAGGAATAGCATCACTAGTTTTAAGCAGAAGTCGGGGGAACAATTTCATGAGGCTTTTGAGCGATTGAACGAGATGTTACGGGCATGTCCACATCACGACGTACCCAAGTGGATGTTAGTGAAGAACTTCTTTGATGGTATTAGCCAAGAGAGCAGAAACATGATCACAGCAGCCTCGGGGGGTACATTCTTGGCTAAAGAGCATGATGAGGCATGGGAATTGTTGGCACAGTTAGCTAAAGGGTCAAAGGTACAAGCCGGGTCTAATACGCCAATTGGAGTCCAAGTATTGGGAATTGATAATGCTTGGAAAAGAGATGTCACGACAAATATATAAGCTCTTAGCAAGAAGTTAGATGTTTTGATGAAAAAGGAGCAGACAGAACAGCGATTACCGGTGATGTGTGTCACTTGTGGGGAATATACTCACACTTCAGAATTTTGTTACCATGTCCAAGGGGAGCAAGCAAGTGAGATCTCGGGTTTTCGACCAAGGCAAGATAGGTTTGACCCTCATTCAGAAACCTATAATCCTGGGTGGAGGCGTCATCCTAACTTTCGTTAGAGAGATGATCAAAGAGCCGAGGAGTATCCAAAACCCAGATTTGATCAAGGGAATCGGTATTCACAGGGTAGAAATTTTTATGGTGGTACATCATCGGGTACCAAGGAAGAAAAGGAACCGGTTGTTCATGAAGCTCCCAAGGATTCAAAGATGGATCAGCTTATGGATTACTTAAAGCAACAATCCTATGTGCAGACTAAGTCAATGGCCAGTCTAGAGAAGCAAATGGGGCAGATCGCAGATCAGCTTACGAAAAGAGATGAAGGTAGATTACCGAGTAATACCCAAGTCAATCCGTCTCATTCCAAAGGCAAAGAAAAGCAATCAGTCCATGAGGTGGAAGAGCTGAACGAAGTGAGTGAGTTGCAGAAAGTTACTACCTTGCGAAGTGGTAAGAAGGTTGATAACAAAGTTGTGATGTCGGAAGTGGAAGATGAAGATAGTGATGTTGAGGAGACTGTAGATGATGGGAAGAAAGTTCCACATTCAGAATCTGAGAAGGAGGTAAAATTGAAGAATCAAGTTCAGTTTGAGGAAGTTGTGGTGCAAAAAGAAGAGCAACCAAAGCCTGAACCGACACCTCCATACCCATCAGCTCTAGAGGACCCAAACAGACCAATGTATGGGAAGAAAGGGCCGCAGATAGAGGATCTATGGGACACATTCAATCAAGTGAGGATCAACATTCCACTGGTGAAAGCATTGCAGCAAATCCCAGCATATGCAAAGTTTTTGAAAGTGTTGGTACACCCTGTGTGACGATAGCAGTCTAAGTGATCCAACATTGTGGTTTAGCGAGTGTTAGATATATATGTTTATACATAGTTGATAATTATTATTGTTTGTGTGTTTGAACTTAATGTAACGTCTTACAAGAAGTTCAAACATAAAGATCAAAGATAAAATCAATCATATGGTAAAAACATAAGTTTCAATACTTAGTTAATTATGTTAAAATGTAGATTCGAAATGTCTAAGGACCAAGATTCGAATCTAGGTCAGATTCGAATGGGTCAGTTAGACAGATTCGAATATGCTCACTTAGGCAGATTGGAGGGTGTCAGTGAGGACAAACTCGAATGGGTCTTGGGCCGGATTCGAGTTTGGCCCATGACAGACTCGAATTAGTCTCTATAATTAAGGATAGACTCGAAATATTATCAGACTTTTTGCAGAATTCGAGAGTGATTAAGCATTAAGCGATTTCGAGTTTATCATCAGTTTTAGTTTCGTTTCGGAGAGAATCTTCTAGTAGGTGCGTTCGTGTGTCGTTCGTGCAGCTCGTTGATAGTCTCCGTGTTTCTGGTGAGAGTTGTTTCCGTCTACCCGTTAACGAGGATTCCGCACTCGTTGACGGTTCCGCGTCTAGATAGATCTCGTAGTGGTAGACCTTACAAGTGGTATCAGAGCCTACGGGGTGTTCTTGGTGTTCTTCGTGTTCATCTAGATATATCCTAGGTTTCTTGACGCTTTTGGATGGTTTTTCTCTCATCTTTGTGTTTTTCGTGTTCTTCGAGCTTAGCAAATTGTCATCCGGGAAATACTTCGTGTTTTTCACGTTTTTGATCGAAATCAATATTTTTCGTTGTAAAAATATTGATTTAATCTGCAAAACGTAAAGAAATCAAAGTATTAGCCGTTTTTCGAGTTTGCGGCGCTCGAATCTGTTAGGAGTAATTAGGGTTATTCTTAGTCTCGAGTCTAACCAAAATCCGCTCCTCTCGAGTTTGATAAAGTGTGTTTCGAGTTTGATTCGAGTCTGTGCTAGTTTTGAATAGGTTCTCGAGTCTGCTGACATTCGAGTTTGTTTCGAATTTGGTCTAGATTCGAATAGGGCATCGAATCTCCTGATTGTTCGAGTTTGCCTTGACCATCGAGTTTAGGGACTTTCGAATCTGTCATCATATTCGAATTTAATTGAATTTTCAAACTTAATCGAATTTAATCCCAAATAAATTTCAAATTAATTTTATTCGAATCAACCTAGATTCGAAAGAATTAACTCAAATTAGTTTAGAATTAAATTAATTAAGTTCAACTCAATTACTTTCGAAAAGATGTCAAATCTTCAAAAATTCCTGCAAATGGACCACGAGGTCGGGAAGGCAAACACTCCGCCTAAGCTGATGAAACTCGAGGATTATTATTGGTGGAAAGATCGGTTTGCCGATTTTGTGCGCTTCAATGACATGCGCATGTGGGTGTGTATTGACGAAGGATACATTCCACCAATTTCTGAAGTTGAAGGCCGTCAGAGAGTCTTATCATATCAGATGATGAAGGAAGATGATAAGAAACTTTATGAAGCCGAAAACAGAGCTTTCTCGATAATTCGAATGGCGTTGCCTCAGGATATACTACACACATTCCGGACTCAGAAGACATCTAAGGAACTTTGGGAGTCACTGGAAAAGAGATGTGAGGGTAATCCAAGAGTTCGAAGAAAGCGTATGGAGCTGTTGAAACAACAGTTTGCTATTTTCAAGGCGTTGAAGGATGAACAGTTGGATGATACCATCACCCGCTTTTATCATCTATTGACGGAGCTTGAAAGTCATGGAATTGAGTATAATGACACTGAGAAGAACAATAAGCTTCTTGATGCCTTACCAGCCAAATGGGCTATGTATGTGGCAATGATTAAGCTTAATGAAGACAAGTATTATACTCAATCATTGGAAGATATTGTGGGAACGTTGCGAGCTTATCATTTCGAGCTACTGAAGGCCGAAACGGATTACGAACAAGTCCAGAATCCAGCGATGTATTTTGGAAAATCAACAAAACCTTCAGCGACAGCTGATCTGAAAACTGCTACAGCGTTTTTCACCGGAGAAACGTCGTCACCAGCAGAGACTGATGACACACTGAACAGAGCGTTCTTAGGATTGGGAAGATCGGAAGAACAGCAACCTCAAGCAACTCAGGCATCGACATCTCAGGGCTATTCTAAGGTGCCCATGAGCGCAAAATCAGCCGAAGAACATTTGAACCTACTTGCTTCATTTGTGGCTGCATACGGAAACTGTGTTCAGGGGAAGATAAACGATCCTGCTCTCTGGGATGAAGACTATGATCAGGTCGACCCTGACGATCTTGAGGAGATGGACCTTAAATGGAAACTGGTCATGGTAACCTAACGAGTTAAAAGATTCATCAAACGAACTGGGAGGAATCTGACAATGAACAATAAGGGGATTGGATTTGATAAGTCCAAGGTCAAGTGCTACAATTGTCAAGGTCTGGGACACTTTGCCAGAGAATGTCAGAGACCAAAGGTAGATAATTACCAAGATCAGAACCAGCATCATGGACAGTTTCAGAATCAGTCTCAACAACGATACCTTCCGAGTTCATCTACCGGTCAAGCCAATCTAGCTGGTCTATTATCAAATGTCACATCAGACAGACAGCTAGATGGTACTTACGACTGGAGCTCACATCCGGAATCAAATGCTCGGGCTTTTATGGCTGAAGTCACGGAGAATGGATGTGAAGGGGAAGAGCAGACCACAAGGGACAGCAGTCCGATGTGGGTGGAGAAGACGAATGATCAGACGCTTCTGGAGTTTGCCGCTCAAATGGCCAACGTGGAATCTGACCACACAAAGGTTAGTCTGACTTACTCTCTTTTACATGAATTATGCATGTTACGTGTTACCTCTAACGATAGGTTGAATCTAGTCTTAGAATCACATAAAACCATAACTGCTCAAAATGAATCTCTAAAAGCTGATAACGCTAGCCTAAACGACATTAAGCAAGATTTTAAGGAAAAACTTAAGGCTGATGCTCAAGATGTAATAGTTCTGAAAGACAAACTGAGTGAGCAGTGTGTTAGGTTAGAGCTTATGTATGAGCATGTAGAGGCCTTGACCAAAACTCTTAAGGACAAAGACATAGAGCTAGCTGGAACAAAGGTAAAGGTAGCAGAGGCCAATAGTAAGCTAGAGAAGTTTAGGAATTCAAGCCTGAACCTAGGGAAAGTTTTAGATGCTCAACGCCAATCTAAAAAGCCTGTAGGTCTAGGATTTCATGAAATTCCTCCACCTTTTAATGCAAACTATGTGCCTCAACCTCAGGAGAAAACTGACAAATCAGTAGACTTAGAGGACATGCATGCACCTATATCTGAGCCTGTAGTAGAAAATACACCTAAGGCGACTGATACAACCGTCAAGGTTAAGAAAGTCAAATTTGTGTCTTCCTCCAGTGAAACACCTGCAGGAAAACATAAAATTGATTTTAATGATCAGGACGATGAGCCAGTCGCAATAGATGTACAAAAGAACCGAGACACTAGTGAGACACCTAAGTCTAAGGGCACACACAAGAAGTCCATAGATAAGATGTCCTGCTTCAGATGTCATGAAAAGGGGCATGTTGCTTCTAACTGTCCTCTTAGGTAAGCCGAAGTTACACCTAAGACAGTGAAGCCAACACCTGTTAAGCCCTCAACGAATGTGGCGAGCACTAGTAGTTCTCAGAATACCGAGAAAACTGTGCAGGCCGCACCAAAACAAGTTGTGAATCAACTACCGGTATATCACGTTGATAAACTGGTTCACAATCTCATTAGTGTATCTCAAATCTGTGACAAGAAGAATTCAGTGTTGTTCACTGACACTGAAGCGTTAGTGTTAAAACCGGGATTCATGAATCCTGAAGAATGGGTATTGATGCGGGCACCAAGGAAAAATGACTTGTACATGCTTGATATGAACAAGCCGGAGACTTCGATGGGGCCAATCTGCTTGTTATCCAAAGCTTTGGAGACGGAATCGGTATTGTGGCACAGACGCATAGCTCACCTGCACCTAAGAAAGATGAATTACATAACGAAAAATGGATTGGTGCTAGGTGTGCCTATGAAGAGTTTTCAATTCGAGGACAAGTGTCTACCATGCAAAAAGGGCAAACAACATAAGAAGACACACAAGTCCAAGACTCAGAATTCCATAACCTCTACATTCGATTTGTTGCATATGGATCTATTCGGACCAATCAACAAAAGGAGTATAGGAGGTAGTTGGTATTGTTTAGTTATCACTGACGATTACTCACGATTTTCTTGGGATTTCTATCTAGGTACAAAGGACGAGACGGCTTCCAAGCTCATCGGGTTCTTAGACCAAGTGGAGAATTCCTATGGAACACGGGTTAAAAGGATACGTAGTGATAATGGAACTGAGTTCAAAAACACTGTAATTGGTGTATATTGCCTCTCAAAGGGCATAGTGCATCAATTTAGTGCACCATATGAGCCTCAACAAAATGGGGTGGCCGAACGTAAAAACAGGACATTGATTGAGGCAGCTAGGACTATGCTTTCGGATTCAAAGCTTCCTACCATGTTTTGGGGGGAGGCAGTGAATACCGCATGTCATATTTTAAACCGGGTCCTAACTGTCAAATCTTTGAACAAAACCTGTAATGAAATTTTGAATAAACGGCCACCTAATTTAACTGGCTTCGAACCGTTTGGGGTACCATGCACTTTATTGCGTACAAAACATCAACTGAAGTTTGGTGAAAAGGCTGACGAAGGATACTTCCTAGGTTATGTGCTGAACTCACCAAACAAACGGGTTTTTAATAAAACAAATGGTAAAGTGGAAATTGTGTATAACATTGAAGTCACAAGTTATACACATGAACCCCAAACAGGTCCGGAATGGATATTGGACTATGATAAATTATTTGAGTCATTTAACATTCCTTTGGATGAAAATGCAGGTACAATCGAAAAGGACATGGCGACGTTGCATCTGAATGATGATGGTCATACCTTTCCGAGGACTACATTTCAATCCACATCTGAGCCTATTACGACTGAAGATGGATCTCCAGAAGTCGCTGATCCAGAAGCACCTGCAACTGAGAATCAGACTCAGATAACAAATTCCAACTCTGAGGAAACTGTCCTCGAGGAGGAAAATGTGGAATCTGAGGCTGTTCCCCCATTTGGTGAAATAGGATCTAACTTAGGAGATAATCTGAGAGTTGACGAGATAGAGACTTCTAGGATTAACAAGAACCATCCTATAGAAAGCATCATAGGAAATCCTAACGAGGGTGTGAAGACTAGGAGTAGTGTGAATAACAACAATGTGTTGTTGTCGATGATAAACGACTCCGAGGCATATCATACCTGTCTCTATTCGTGTTTCATATCGCAAGTAGAGCCTAAGGATGTGCAAATGGCACTTAAGGATAACTCCTGGGTTGAAGCGATGCAGGTTGAACTTTCGCAGTTTAGGAAACTAGAAGTGTGGGAGTTAGTTCCATTACCTCGAGGGGAAGTTGCCATAGGAACCATATGGGTATTTAAGTGCAAAAGAGACGATCGGGGTATAGTCACTCGCAACAAGGCTAGGCTAGTTGTAAAGGGTTTCAACCAAGAGGAGGGAATCGATTACAATGAGGTGTTTGCGCCAGTAGCAAGGCTGGAAGCCATTAGGTTGTTTCTAGCTTTTGCTTCCTTCAAGGGCTTTAAGGTATATCAACTAGATGTTAAGAGTGCTTTCCTATATGGAATAGTGAAGGAGCTGGTGTACGTAGAACAGCCGCCTGGATTTACAGATCCAAAATATCCTGATAGAGTATATCGTTTAGATAAGGATGGATTGCATCAGGCACCAAGGGCGTGGTATGAGACTCTATCCAACCATTTATTAGCAAACGGGTTTGAAAGGGGTAGGATAGATAGTACGCTGTTCGTTAAGAGAAAGGGAGAACACTTCATCTTGGTACAAGTGTAAGTCGATGATATCATTTTTGGATCATCAGACAAACAAATGTGCAAAGATTTCGAGAAGGTGATGAAGTCGAAATTCAAGATGAGGGCAATGGGAGAGTTAAATTTCTATTTGGGGTTACAAGTTGACCAGAAGAAGGAAGGGATGTTTATCCATCAGACGAGGTATGTCTATGACATATTGGAACGCTTCGGGATGGAAGGAACAAAATTGACTGCCCATTTTAGCACGCCGATTCAAGTGAATCACAATCTCAGACCGGGTACTGAAAGTGATATCGATGTGGATCCGACGTTATATCGGGCCATGATTGGATCACTTATGTATTTAACTGCTTCAAGACCTGACATTATGTTTGCTGTGTGTATTTGTGCTAGGTTTCAAGCGAATCCGAAGGAGATGCATATGAAAGCTGTGAAGCGGATTCTACGATACCTCAAGTCGAAACCGAAGCTGGGACTTTGGTATCACGCGGAGGGAGATCTAGAGTTGGAGGCATTCACGGATTCTGACTACGGCGGATGCAGCTTGACGCGCAAATCAACAACTGGAGGTTGTCAATTCCTAGGAGGGAGACTGGTATCCTGGCAATGCGAGAAACAGACGTCGGTAGCCGTGTCAACGTGCGAGGCCGAGTATGTTGCTGCTGGTAGTTGCTGCTCATAGGTTCTGTGGATACAACAACAATTGCGGGATTACGGTTTGGCTTACACTCAAACTCCTATTAGGATAGATAACCAATCTACAATTGCTATCACAAATAATCCAGTTAAACACAGTAAAACTAAGCACATAGACATAAGGCATCATTTTATTCGTGATTGTGCTGAAAAGAACTTAATCAAATTGGTAAAAGTGGCAACGGACGATAATAATGCAGATTTATTTACCAAAGCATTTGATAAGTCACGGTTTGAATATTTAATTCAACTAAATGGAATGCGCAACCCAGAGTAATTTGACCTTAGTGGTAGTTTATTTCCTTTTATAGCAGTAGTATTTCTTTCTTTTTATAGTAAGTCTGCTAATTTAGGAAAGTTTCTATTTTTAGTAAGTTAGTAGGTTATCTTCTTTTATTGCTATTTGTTATGAAAAACAAAAAAAAAAAAAGAGAGAGAGAGAAAATCATAAAAATACAAAAAAAGAGAATATCAGAAAAAAGAGTTAAGTCTTAGATGCATAGATTCAAAGTGACGAAAATTAGCACAGTCGTTACAAACTCTAAGTGTTTAGACTTTCACACATAATGCACCTAAAATTCTAAGTGTTATACTTTATTTTAGTTTGATGTGTTGGTAGGCATAATACATATAGGGAGTCCCAAGGCTAATAAAATAATCAAGAAAAAGTCAAACATGTCACTAACTTAGATGTATGACCAATCGGTCTTAATTTTTATGTACAAGACGTACAAACTTTGAGTCTAAATGAGGTATGCAAACTTTCAGGGGATGTATAGCAACATCAAATACATCTTAAAATGGAAAGAATAGAAAAATCATACAAAATTGAGAGTCGAAAACATGTAACTCTGTTGTACGTAAGTACAGACCTGTTGCCTCTGTTTAGATTCGGGTTGGCAAGATACGTCGCTTTGTTGTACGTCGGTACATACCTGTCACCGCTGTCTTGCTAACTTTAAGAATAAACCTTAAGTCAAACTAAGACACTTTGTTGTATGAAAATACAGACCTGTGTCCGATGTTTGTCTTTTAAAGAAAGTTTGCAAATACCAACAAGTTAGAATCTTAGTCTGTATGCCTTGATCATAAAAGTATGTCTATGTCTGAGTCACGTAAGATAATTTAATGATAAATAAAAATGCCAAGGGATATTCCGAAATGTAGCATGTTTAAAGGGGTAAATACCAACAATCGGCTAAATGGGTATGTCACGACAAACAATCAAAGGAATCAAAAATTCCTAAGTGTGAAAGTTTAAGTACTGAAAGTGAGTATCTGACACCGCTATCTGATTGAACATTTCTTTGACTATACTCATCAAAAATATTTTGTTAAGTGTTTAGCATAGGTTGTAAATTTTAATAAATATAGCTTAAGTCTAAGTTAAATTTTTGGTCAAAATTTTAAAATTTTATTTTTACTTAGTTTTTATTTTATTTTATTGTGTTTTACCTTAGTATATTTTACTTTATTTTATTTCATTTTTTACTTAGGAAAAAGGTCAAAAATTTCTAAGGGTGCATTCATAGTTGGATAAAATAAACACTGCGTGAAAATCTTGTGCTTAGGGTAAAAGGTTTGGCATAGTTTATTCCGTTACACAATAAGGTTGAAAAAGTTGAATTTATTTCAAAATTTTCGAAATTTTCTAAGTGTTTTGGGTAATTCGAGTTTAGAATCTGTCATTAGATTCGAATGTGGCCATAGGGTGTCTTCGAATCTGTCTATTCGAATCTGTCATTTTATTTGAATTATTAAATTTAAATTTAATTAAACTTGTAGAAATTCTTTTGTGTTGGATTTTGTACTTAATCAAGTTCAAAATAAAACAAATTTGAATTTTGGCAAGTTTATTGATTTTTATTAATTCTAATAGTTTATCTATTGTGCAGATATGGCTGTTCGAGTATTCGTGCCGAAGCACAATATGGTCATTCCCCCCGACCATCATATCCCTGAGGCGCAGGGTTTTCGACAAATGATGGATTTCCTAGTGAAGTCTGGGATTGCGTTTGCTTTGTCCCATAACATTCAGATTGTTATTCCCTATGTTCGCCAGTTCTATGATCATCTACAGGTGGATTGCTCTGTCACCCCGACAGTGCTGAGAACAAGGATAGCAGGACAACCATTGGTGTTATCTGCCGATATGCTGCGTCAGGTTTTGCAGCTAGGATCTCAGGAAGAAGAGTCTGGGCCTATTGACTTTCCCTTAAGTATTAGGCAAGCAACTTTTCAGAGGATGGGTTACAGCTTGGATGTTACTAAAACATCATATATGAAGAGTGGGCTTATAGGCCAATGGAGATTTTTGGCTCATGTGTTTATGGTTTGTTTTGCGGCGAAGAAAGCTGGTTTTGATTATATTGTCTCGAAGATCCAATCCGGGATGATCGCTTTAGTATATAATCGGCCCCTCAGCTTTTCTCAAATGTTTTTCTCGGAGTTCGTTCATCAAATCTCGGCTCCAGAGCAGCAACAATTTCTGCTGTATTCTCGATTCATAATGATGCTCATCAGGCATTTCTTGCCGAATTTGCCGCAGCAAAATGAAATTTAAAGCGTAGCGGTGATGGATAAAAGGATTTTTGCTGATTGCTCCTCGCATAGAGGAAGGTTGGCAGTTCCAGTCGAACGACCGTTGTTTGGAGCTGTAAGTGACAGGAACTTTGAAGCACCGAATAATGCCAACTGGGCAGGAGAAGTGGAAGTTCAAGCCAGACAGCCACCGCAACAACAACGACAACAACCGCGTGCACAGCCACAAAGGAGACGACAAAGAGCTACCGCGAGTCAAACTCAGGCAACCAGGCTTCTAGAAGTCATCAACAAGTGGTATAAGAAGCAGGGCCATCAAATGTACCAGTTGAATCCGATCAATTGTGTCAGACACTACATGAGATTTGGGAAGCTGGTCTTAATGCCAATGAAGAAATATCTGCAGCATTAGTTGGAGAATTGCTAGAGCCTCCAGAGGGAGAAGAAGATGTTCTTAGGGATGTTGACGAATATGAACCGGAGCAGACTGGTAATGATGTGTCATCGTCTGCAACTGAGTCAGAAGAAATGGAGGAGATAGAGGTTGAAGCTCCAGAGTCCGTATCTACAGAACCTCCTGTTCAAATGGGAACTTATGGATCAAGGTTAATAGTATCGTAAGAAGCTTCAAGGAGGCGAGCAACAAGAGAGTCTGATGACTTTGATTTTGAAGAAGAAGAGGTTGCTCCATTAGTGACGAGGCAAAGGGCCAAGCATCATAGATTTATGCAAGGATCTACTTCAGCTTCAGCAGAACAACCTGAAATTCCTCAACCTCAAATTCCTCAACATCAGGACCCTCAAACCACCATTCCACCATCACCACCTCATGATGAACCGTACATCCCATCGCCGATCATTTCAACTCCAATTCAATCCATCCCATCCACCTCATCCACATATGCCGAAAATCAAAGGTTTTTGCGACTAAAAGATAGAGTTGACTTTCAGGAGATCCAAATCTTTGGCCTAACAACGGCAATCGGTGAACTTCAGAAGCATAACGCAAATATTGATAAGGAGAATACCAAACTGAAGAAGATTGTGGAAAAAGTTCAGGAAGAGAACTTAGAGCTAAAAACTTTTGTCGCTGATCAAGCAGCTGAACTTAGATCGATGCGCTCCCTAGTTGAGAAATTAATGAAAAATTTACAGGCTCAGGGGGAGACATCCTGCCGTGATCAAGTGGAGCGGCCGAGGGATGATGATAATGAAGATGACCAAGGCAATGATCCCAGCACTCAAAGACAGAATGAGCCAGTAGATTTTTCTGCTGCTCAGGATGCTCAATCTCAGGGGGAGCCAAGTCAAGCAGGAGCTAAAGAAGGATAGGCCAGTTCATCTAAACCTACAGAATCTGAGATAAATGAGATGATTGATGCTCTTATGGATCTCGACGACGACCCGATGGATTTGGGCTTTGACTTTGAAGATGATATGGAGGAACTAGAAGAGGGAGAATTTGTTCCTGAAGAGATTGTTGATTGGAGATCAGATGATGAGGTGTGTGCTGACGAAGACGATGAAGCCAATGAGATCGTCGTTCAGCAAAATCCAATTACTGATACGTATGTAATAGAAGGAAATGATGTGGTTAACATAGAAGTGGTGAATGCTGCTTTAAATGTTGAGTCATCAATAGAAGAGCCTGCCAGAGAGCTGACTACTGAAGAAAAAAGAAAGCTATGGTTCAGGGCAGAGCAGAAGGACTTAGAGCTGAAAAAGAAGATGAGGGTGCCGGGTACTGGAAAGCTGTCTGGAAGCATATTAAACTGGTTCTTTGATCGAGAACTGCAGCTATTCATAATCAAGAGAAAAGATGGGCTCTAGTATCTCAGAAGATCTCTGAAAGTATTCAATTCACTGCTGAAGATTGAGATCAAGGTTTTAGCTTGGAAAGAACTAATCAATATCGGCAATGACCCCTACGCAGATATAATTGCCAGAATCATAAGGAAAGAGGGAAGGTCAAGGAAGTTTGAACGCCTTAATCCAAGGATAGGAAAAAGAGTAGAGGATCCTTCTCGAATTGATCCTCTAACTGGGCGTCCTTGGATGAAGATTCAATACAGACCCGTAAGATGTCTGAGAAAGGTGCCGCTCAAACCTATGCCACAGAACGTCATGAAAAATCTGAACTGGTGGTATGTTGAGAGTGAAACGGGAGAAGCGATGATGGAAGATTTTGAAGAAAAGGTGATTCTTAGAATCTATGATCCTCTTCACCTGGTAAACCTTTCTCGAGATGACCTTCAAATTTTGCATGCTCATAAGATTTCAAGTGATACTCATATGGATGGTGAGGCAATAAAGTATGAGATTGTAGTTAAAGTGTGTGTTGAAAAGGGTTTGTATGCTGGAAGTAGTTTGAATAAATAATAAGCAAAGTACTTAATTAAATGTGTGAATTATTAGAAGCTATCGTCAAGGGGGAGTCTGTTGGTACACCCTGTGTGACGATAGAAGCCTAAGTGATCCAACATTGTGGTTTAGCGAGTGTTAGATATATATGTTTATATATGGTTGATAATTATTATTGTTTGTGTGTTTGAACTTAATATAACGTCTTACAAGAAGTTCAAACATAAAGATCAAAGATAAAATCAATCATAAGGTAAAAACATAAGTTTCAATACTTAGTTAATTATGTTAAAATGTAGATTCGAAATGTCTAAGGACCAAGATTCGAATCTAGGTCAGATTCGAATGGGTCAGTTAGACAGATTCGAATATGCTCACTTAGGCAGATTCGAGGGTGTTAGTGAGGACAAACTCTAATGGGCCTTGGGCCGGATTCGAGTTTGGCCCATGACAGACTCGAATTAGCCTCTATAATTAAGGATAGACTCGAAATATTATTAGACTTTTTGCAGAATTCGAGAGTGATTAAGCATTAAGCGATTTCGAGTTTATCATCAGTGTTAGTGTCGTTTCGGAGAGAATCAGTTCGTAGGTGCGTTTTTGTGTAGTTCGTGCAGCTTCTGATAGTCTCCGTGTTTCTGGTGAGAGTTCTTTCCGTCTACCCGTTAACGAGGATTCCGCACTCGTTGACGGTTCCGCGTCTAGATAGATCTCGTAGCGGTAGACCTTACAGAAAGATTTGTGCACTCAAAAGCGCAAGTATCCTACGGTCTTGCCGAAGCAAATCAACCTCACGGAGCAGGTAAGTGCAGTAGTTTCAAGTTCATTGCCACCCAAGCTTAAGGATCCAGGTTCACCTCTTATCTCTGTTACTATTGGTGATATTAGGATTAGAAAAGCATTGCTAGATTTGGGAGCAAGTGTTAACATACTCTCCGGAAACTTATTCGATCAGCACGATTTAGGAAGCCTAACACCCACAGATGTGGTTTTACAACTAGCTGATCGATCCACTAAGATTCCGAGGGGTATGTTAACTGATGTGATTGTAAAAGTTGAGGATTTCTATTACCCGGTGGACTTTCTTGTGTTAGATTCAGATCGAAGAAGTCGGGATAACTAGCCCGCAATCATTTTGGGTAGGCCATTTTTGGCTACTGTTAATGCCCAAATTAATTGTAGGACGGGTGCCTTGGACTTAGCCTTCGGGAATAGGAAATTGAAGTTGAATGTTTTCAGTGCTGTCCCTAATGTCTCTGAGGATTCAGAGTGCTATTTAATTGATTATCTTGATGAGTTAGTAGGATCACAAGTACCACTCATGACTAGCAGGGATGAATTGGGATATGCATTGTCATGCCAAGAAAAAGAAAAGGCTGATTGGGGTTGGTTAATGAGCTTGGAAGAGATGTTTGGAGGAACAAAGCCAAATAAGCAACATCCATGGTCAATAAAGTTTGAGAAGCTACCAGAAAATCTCCCTGAGTCAAACAAACCATCTTTGGAGCAGGCTCTTACACTGGAACTCAAGGCCTTACCCACACATCTCAAATATGTATTTTTGGGGCCACAAGAGAGTTTGCCAGTGATCATAGCTTCGGATTTGACAAAAGAGGAAGAAGAGGCACTGATTGAAGTTCTGGGGAAGCACAAAGCAGCCATGGGTTGGACGATCTCTGATCTAAAAGGGATAAGTCCTATCATTTGTATGCACAGAATTATCACGGAGGCTGATAGTAAACCATCAAGGGATGCACAACGAAGACTCAACCCGAACTTGAGAGAAGTGGTAAAAAAGGAGGTGTTGAAGTGGTTAGATGCGGGTATTATTTACCCCATTTCTGATAGTCAGTGGGTCAGCCCTACACAAACCGTGCCTAAGAAGTCTGGGGTGACAGTGATAAACACCGAAGATGGTCAGATTGCAACCAGACCAGTAACGGGTTGGAGGGCCTGCATAGACTATAGGAAGTTGAATGCAGCCACATTAAAGGATCACTTCCCGTTGCCTTTAATAGATCAGATAGTTGAGAAGCTGGCAGGCCTAAAGTAGTATTGCTTTCTAGATGGATATTCAGGGTACAATCAGATTCATGTTCACCCTGCTGACCAAGAGAAGACCACGTTCACGTGTCCTTACGAGACATTCGCCTATAGACGAATGCCGTTTGGGTTGTGTAACGCTCCTACCACGTTTCAACGTTGCATGATGGCAATATTCTCAGATATGGTAGGAGGCTCGCTAGAAATTTTTATAGATGATTTCTCCATCTTTGATAAGACGTTTGAGGATTGTTTATACCATCTGGAGGAAGTCTTGAAAAGGTGCACCGAAACGAATTTGGTGTTGAGTTGGGAAAAGAGCCATTTCATGGTCAAGGAGGGAATTGTCTTAGGCCATGTGGTTTCTGAGAAGGGAATGGAAGTGGACAAGGCTAAAATTCAGCTTATTTCATCTTTGCCACCACCAACCAGAGTTAAGGGAGTGAGATCGCTTTTGGGGCATGCTGGATTCTCTCGGAGATTTATCGAAGATTTCAGCACCATTTCCAAGCTGTTGTGTAATCTTTTAGTCAAGGATGCTGAGTTTGTGTTTGATGAAGCATGTCTAAAAGCATTTGAGCTATTAAAGGCTAAGCTTACTGATGCTCCCATTTTGCAGTCACCCGATTGGACGAAGCCATTCGAAATTATGTGTGATGCAAGTGACTTCGCGGTGGGAGCAGTGCTGGGACAGAGGGTTGATAAGAAGCCGGTTGTGATTTATTATGCCAGCAAGACGTTTTCTGAGGCTCAACAGAATTACACTACCACAGAAAAGGAGTTATTGGCGGTAGTGTATGCCTTGGATAAGTTTCGGGCCTATGTATGGGGTGCAAAGTGATAATCTACTCGGACCATAGTGCATTGAAGTACCTCTTGAACAAAAAGGATGCCAAACACTGATCAGGTGGATTTTATTACTGCAAGAGTTTGATCTGGAGATACGGGAAAAAAAGGGGTCAGAGAATGTGGTGGCTGATCACTTGTCAAGGCTGCCCACGTTGGTTCCAAATTCCATTGAAGTGATCAAGGAATCTTTTCCTAATGAACAGCTGTTATTTGTGTCTAAATTACCGTGGTTTGCTAAGTTGGTTAATTATTTTTTGACAGGTAAGACACCAAGCCATTGGACATCACAACAGCGGAAAAGTTTCTACGCCCAAGCCAAGTATTACATCTGGGACGATCCTGATCTTTTCAAGATTGGTGCTGATCAGTTGATTAGAAGATGTGTTCCAGAGACGGACCAACTCGATATCCTTACTCATTGTCATAGTTTAGCATGTGGGGGGCATTTTAGTGCTAAGAAAACAGCCCATAAAGTGTTAGATTGTGGTTTCTTTTGGCCTTCATTGTTTAAAGATGCATATGAGTATGTAAAGTCTTGTCTGAGATGCCAACAGGTTGGGGGATATATAAGAGAGATCAAATGCCCATGGTTCCCATATTAGAAGTAGAAATTTTTGATGTTTGGGGAATAGATTTTATGGGTCCCTTTCCTGTCTCTTTTGGTTTTGAATATATTCTGGTAGCCGTAGATTATGTCTCTAAGTGGGTTGAGGCTGAGGCAACAAGACATAATGACAACAAGGTGGTGTGCAAATTTGTGAAAAAGAACATTTTCTCACGTCATGGGATTCCCAGAGCTATTATTAGTGACGGGGGAACTCATTTTAAAAATTTTCAGTTTCACACCTTGTTGAAACATTATGGGGTAACCCATCGTGTTGCCACTCCTTATCACCCACAGACGAGCGGTCAAGTTGAGGTGTCTAATAGGGAAGTCAAAAGGATTTTAGAAAAGACTGTTAAGCCTAATCGCAAAGATTGGTCGTTGAGATTAGATGATGCACTATGGGCTTACGACACTGCTTATAAGCCTCCCATTGGAATGTCACCTTATAGACTAGTCTATGGGAAACTTTGTCATCTACCCGTAGAGTTAGAGCATAGAGCTACTTGGGCAATTCGAAATGCTAACTTTGACATTTCTGATGCAGGAAGAATGAGGAAGTTTCAATTGGCAGAACTAGAAGAAATCAGATCGGAGGCTTATGAAAGTGCACGTATCTACAAGGAAAAGACGAAGCATTTCCATGATAAATGCTTGAGAAGGAAGACTTTTGCAGTTGGTAATAAGGTTTTGCTCTATAACTCACGTATTAAATTGTTTCCAGGTAAGCTAAGGAGTAAATGGACGGGACCTTATGAGGTTAATTCATGTTTATGAAAATGGAGCTGTGGAAGTCAAGGATCTTAAGCATGGACATTCGTTTACTGTGAATGGCCATAGGCTTAAGATGTATGTTGAAGGTCCAATAAGCACTGACGGTAATCAAGCAATCTTGATTGAGGTAGTGGCTCTCAAAGAGCCAATCGACTCATCGCTGTAAGTAAAACATGTATGAATTTTGTGGGTATATTCACTGCAAACCCTCACGAGACTAAACTCGTCCATCTAAGTAATTAGGTGGTTTAAAGGCTTGCTATACGTGCTAAGTATAGTCGTGTTCCCTACGAAAATGGTTGTTTTTGGGTTTATTTAAAGTTGTGTTGAGTAATTTAATGTGTGTAGTTAATTTGGAAATGAGCGGGAGTGGCCGTTATCGAGCAAATGGGCATTGGAAAGTTTTTAAACGAGTGTTGAGTGAATTTGGAGTACCAGCGTCCAGGGAGACGTCGAGGACGCCCGAATTAATTAGCAAACAGAGTGTGAGCGTCCTCAAGACGCTCAGTGAGGAGTTCAGACGCTAGGGCAGCGTTTGGGACGCTGAGCAGGACGCTGGGGACGCGGTCGAAGGTGCGCTTAAGTGGTCGGCGTCTGAGTGAGCGTCCTAGACGCTGAATTAAATTCCCAGACAGAAGGTTAGCGTCTTGGGGACGCTAAAAATAGTCGCACGAACGCTGGGCAGCGTTTTAGACGCCGTGTAGGACGCCAAACGATTTTTCGTCATTTAAACCACCATCCGCCTCATTTATTCACACCTATCGTTCTCTCTCTCTCTAAGAACGCTCTCGCCTCTCTCTCTTGTGGACGCCGGACAGTTTTGCCGTTTTCATCGTCGTCTCTCTCGCATTCTTTCTCAGCTGTCGATCAGGTAACTATCTCGACCTCGCCTCTAGCGTTCACGACTTTCTTGTGGTTTTAATGAACCGATTAGGATTTTTTTATGGACTTGTGTACGATTTGTGAAAGTATATGCTGATCATGTGTGTATGTAATTATATTTCTCATGTATTGCATGTATATCACGCACATTTGCGGTTTTATGACGTTGGAGTTCCCATTTAGGAAGTTAGGGTTTGTTGGGAAGTTGTTTGCTAAGGGTTGTATGTGGTCGAGTATCATAACGTGATGTATGTTCTTTGTAACAACCCAATTATTTTATAAATGATATTTAATATTTATTGTAAAGAAATGCAAATTTCATATATTAATGAATTTTGTATTATATAAATTAATAGTTGGGTAAATTATAATAATGAAATATTGATTTATGAAGAAAGGAGCTTAAAAGAAATGGAAATAATTGTAGGGTCTAAATGGTAAATATGAAAAGTAAAAGGATTAAAAGAAAATAAAAGAAAAATAAAGTTGAATTGTGGCTTTAAGTTCACGCACACACACACTTGTGTGTGTGTGTGTGGGTGTCGTCCTCTCCAAAAAAAAGAAAAAGAGAGAGAGAAGAAAGAAAAGAGAGAGAAGAGAAGAAGAGAGAAAAAGAGAAGAAAAAGAAAGAAAAATCTGATTTTTGTTGGAAGGTTCATACGGTTTTGAAGATCCAAGAGGTACCAACTCTTATTTTTATTGATCTCTTACTTTTCTCTTCTCTCCACCATCTTCAAATGAAGAAGATGAGAACTCAAATGGGTTTTCATGGAGATCTCTTCGAAATGGCTAGATCTGAAAAGAAAATGATAAAATATGTTAGATCCATTATCTAAAAAGTTTATTATACGAGTTTCTATGTATTTTGATGGGTTCTCATGAAGATCTCTTAGAAATGGCTAGATTTGAAATGAAAATGATGAAATATGTTAGATCCATTATTTTAAAAGTATATGATGCAAGTTTTTATGTATTTTGGTGGGTTTATCTCAAAAACCCAAGTTTGAGTTAATATGAACCCGAGGTAATCTAAAAAAATGAAAAATGATGTTTTGGTGGTTAAAATGGGTTTAAATATATATATATATATATATATATATATATATATATATATATATGTATGTATGTATGTATGTATGTATGTATGTATGTATGTATGTATGTATGTATATATATATGTGTGTGTGTTGGAAATGATTTTAAAACTCTTTATAATAAATATAGAGAAGTTTTAGTATTTTTGACATTAAATCCGTATGGCAGAAAGTGCAGTTCAGTCTTGAAATATTCTGAAAAATTTGCTAAGTATGAATCTAGGATGGCCCGAATTTCGGATGACCATGGTTCGAATTTCGGATGGTCTTGGACCGAAATTGTAATTTTAATTATTTTTATTTTATGGGATCTTTTGTCATAATAGTCTATGACATCTTTAAGGAGGATAATTAGACCAAAATAATTATTGAGGTTTAATGCCGAAATTAGTTAAGTCTTACGACTAATGCATCCGGATCAATGTTAAGAAGTTATAAGCTGTGAGACTTATAAATATTATATTATGAACCGTTTGTAGGGGTTTGACGGGTTAAGGTCCCTTGGAGGCTATTAATCATATTTTGACGATTATAACTCGGTTTCGACGCCGAGAGCTTGTTGTGCACCACAGTGAGTTCTAGCATTAATGTATTTATATGCATATCATGAATTGCATGCTATCGCTTTCGTATCATTCTTGTCATTTTCATGTCTTGCCATCACATATATTGTTGTTATCATATTATCACTCGATTGATAAGTTGTTGAACATTTATTTGACCTCTGCGCCGAGACGGTAAGCCTGAGTGTGGTAACCTAGCGGAATCATAATGGTAAGCCTGAGTGTGGTAACCATTATTGCCTGTAAAACGATAAGCCTGTGTGTGGTAATCGTATGGCATCACTGTAAACTGCATATCGATAAACCTGTGTCTATGGTAATCGAGCAGTAGATTGTAAACCCATTGTACGGTAAGCTTGTGTGTGGTAACCGCAATGTGGTAGCTTATTAAGCCATTAGTTGGCCTCCTGAGATTGTTGGTTGAATTCATGGCATTGCATGGCATCATTCATATATCGCATGGTACTTTAATCTAGAAACTCACTAAACAACTTTGTTGTTTACCCGTTAGTTGATATTTCTTTTCAGGAACTGATAAGGGCAAAGGCCCGGCTGGCCGAAACTGATAGACATTGATTGGAGCATGGTTAGGAGCTCCATATTTTGTTGATGATTGGGGTGGGAGTAGCAGACTTCCATTTTTGACTTACGCGAATTAGTTAATGATTATTAATTCGTTTGTAATCACACTGATGATTTAACATTGTGACCCCAATTACATTAATCCGTGATTTCAGACACTCTGTTGTGTTATATGCAAAGTGTTTGGAATCACGTTGATGATTGTTAAAGTATTAAAAGTTTTAAATTGACCGTATTTCCGCAAGTACTCTGTATAAATTAATGTATAATGGTATCGAAATACTCGTATTAGTTGTATGGGTGTTTCAATTTGGTATCAGAGATGGAGCTCAAAGACAGAGTATACTCGATGATACTCTACTTTGAGCACGGTTTCAGATGCTGGTATTGACCCACCTAGGTGGCAATATTATAACAAATTCAATTGACCTTTGGCCTAGGATGGGATATTAATGGGTAGACTTTTAAGGTTTTAACTTAATGAAAGTATAATTATGTATACGTATAGATGTTAAATGCACACTTTGGTGTGAAAAAAGTGTTGAACCGACCTGTAACTGTTTGTTGCAGACAATGTCGGATAGCCAATCAAATCGCGTTGTAGAACATCCAAATGTTGGGGGAGACAGAGATCAGTCTCAAGAATATGAAAGTGAATCCAGTTTTCACACCGGTGGAGGGTCTAGAGAGAACCAGATGATGCAGATGATGGCTCAAATGCTGGAGCAAAATCGCCAGCAGAATGAATTGATGGCGCAGTTACTTGCTTCCCAAAATGTGCAGGGAAAGAAAAACAATGTTGAGGGCGAGTAAGAAAGTAACGATAATACTGAAGTCGTTGGAAGTGGAAGTAGGGCTGAAAAACCTAAGAATGACAAAGACCGAAAGCACGGCTCTTCTAAGTCAAAGAAGGGGATGTCGTATAGAAATTTCATTTGTTGTCGTCCTCCAGAGTTCAACGGACGTGCAACTGCTGCTGAGGCCTTGGAGTGGATCAAGGCGATTGAGAAACTATTTCGAGTGACCGATGTCGGTAACGAAAAGAAGGTGCAGTACGCGGCTGCACAATTCGTTGGTCCTGCCTTGACTTGGTGGGATTCTAAAGTTGAGATTTTGGGTTTGGATGCTGTGGCGAAGATGAACTGGGAAGAATTCAAGACCAGGTTCGACAAACATTTCTGTCCGGCAGTTGCGGTGCAGAAAATAAAAAGAGATTTCCTTACGTTTCAGCAAGGAGAATTATCGGTGGATGATTATCTGATCGAGTTTAACTCGAAAGCGATGTTTGTGGGGTCGGTAGTTGCTGATGAAAAGCAAAAGACCGACTATTTTGTTGAAGGACTGCGAAGCGAGATTCGCGAGATGGTGATTGTTCGCGCGGTGGAATCATTTGAGATAGCTGTGGAGTATGCACGACTCCGGGAGTATGAATTGTTCCGTAGGGAACAAGAATCGACTGGATCGAAGAAAGCGAAGGTTGAATCTTCACCGGGGACGTTTAAACAACCCCAACAATCATTCTCAAAGAATGTGGACTCTCGTTCACGTTCCCACTCTTCCAGATACTCGAAGAAGCCTGCTAATTCCAACAACTCTCAGTCCAAATCTCAGTTTTCCAATTCTGTGCCTACGTGTAACCGTTGCGGAAAGCTTCATCGTGGGGAATGTTTGTCCCCTATTGTATGCCATGGTTGTGGAGAAGAGGGACACATACGTCCTGCGTGCCCCAAACTTAGTGATGCGTGTTATGAATGTGGCCAGGTGGGCCACCTCGCTCGGAATTGCCCGAAAAGGAAGTCGGCGGCGTCTGAAAGTAAATGCTCAGTTGCAAAGCCTAGTTATGTTGGTGGTTCCTCCCAATCAAAGGGGAATCCATCTAAGCCTCAAGCCAGAGTCTACCAGATTACTGTTGCCGAGGCGCAGGATGTGCCGGGTGTCGTAACCGGTACTTTTCTTCTGAACTCCTTACCTGCTGTAGTATTATTTGATTCCGGTGCAAGTGTGTCTTTTGTTTCTAAATCATTTGCACGAAAGTTAAATATTGTACCTTTTTTGATGCCTTTCCCCCTATCTGTTGATGTGGCAAGTGGGAAATCAGTCTGTGCCACCCAAATATATTACGACTGTGTGCTGACCTTAGATGGACATAATTTTGATATCGACCTTGTCCCCATAGACACTAAAGAATTTGATATAATAGTTGGCATGGATTGGTTGGCAAATAATCTTGCCACTATTGCTTGTGCTAAAAGAATTGTTCGTTTGTTCACGCCGGAAGGCGAAGAAATATTTGTGTATGGGGATAGACGTAAAAGAGAAGCCGCGGTTATTTCGGTGGCTAAGGCTCGGAAAAATCGAAGTAAAGGTTGTAAATGCTACTTGGCTTGTGTCTTGAATGCCAAGAAGGAAGGGAAAAATCTTATGGATGTGCCAGTAGTTAATGAATATCCCGATGTGTTTCCTGATGACTTACCGGGATTGCCACCGGACCGATCTGTAGAGTTTCGAATTGAGTTAGTGCCGGTAGCTGCACCAATTGCGCGTGCTCCGTATCGTTTAGCGCCATCGGAAATGAAGGAAATGATGGCGCAATTGGAAGAATTCTTAGAGAAAGGGTTCATTCGGCCGACTACCTCGCCATGGGGTGCTCCGGTTTTATTCGTGCGAAAGAAAGACGGAACCTTGCGAATGTGCATAGATTATAGAGAACTGAACAAGGTGACTATAAAGAATAAGTATCCCTTGCCTCGTATTGATGACTTGTTCGATCAACTACAAGGAGCTGCTTATTTCTCGAAGATAGACCTTCGTTCAGGGTATCATCAATTAAAGGTTCGTGAGGAAGATGTGCTGAAAACTGCTTTTCGGACTCGATATGGGCACTATGAGTTCTTGGTGATGCCTTTTGGGCTCACTAATGATCCTGCAGCCTTTATGGATTTAATGAATCGTGTGTGTCGTCCAATGCTTGACAAGTCGGTTATAGTGTTTATCGACGACATCTTGGTGTATTCCAAGACGGAGGAGGATCATGCAGTACATCTGAGACAATTGCTCGAACTTCTTCGCAGCGAACAGTTGTATGCTAAATTCTCGAAATGTGAATTTTGGTTGCGGGAAGTGCAATTTCTAGGACATGTCATATCTTGGGAGGGTGTTTCTGTGGATCCCTCCAAGATTGAAGCCATTAAAAGTTGGGAAGCGCCTAGAAATGTTGCTGAGATTCGTAGTTTCCTTGGATTGGCCGGCTATTACCGACGATTTATCCAAGATTTCTCTAAAATAGCGGTCCCACTCAGTTCGTTGACATGTAAGAATGCGAAGTTTGTGTGGGAAAAACCACAGATTGAGGCATTTCAAATTTTGAAGAGTCGATTGACTGACGCTCCGGTGCTTGCGTTGCCGGAAGGAAACGAAGATTTTGCTGTTTATAGCGATTCCTCGATAAATGGCTTGGGTTGCGTGTTGATGCAACGAGGAAAAGTGATAGCTTATGCATCGAGACAGCTAAAGGATTATGAAAAGAATCGTCCAACTCATGACTTGGAGTTAGATGCTGTCACGTTTGCTTTAAAAATCTGGCGGCATTACCTATATGGTACAAGGTGTCAGTTGTTTACTGACCACAAGAGCCTGAGACATATTTTTTATCAGAAAGAGTTAAACATGCGACAGCGACGTGCCATGGAATTGATTAAGGATTATGACTGTGAAATCCTTTATCACCCTGGAAAAGCCAATGTAGTGGCTGACGCCTTAAGCCGAAAGAGATATCCGGAAGCAACTTGTTATGTGTTAACGCATGTAGTTGTAACTTCTTCTATCCTTGATGACATTCGAAAGTGGCAAATCGAGGGTCTTAAGGAGGAAAATATTAAGGCCGAAAGGATGGTTGGTCAGAGTGTATTGTTAACCAAAGGTGGCAACGGTTTGAAAATGTTTAGAGATCGCATTTGGGTGCCTAAGATCGGTGATGTGCGCAAGACAATTTTAGAAGACGGTCATAATTCAAAGTTCTCAATTCACCCCGGGAGTTCTAAAATGTATCAGGATTTGAAATCCGAATATTGGTGGCCCGGAATGAAGCGAGACGTTGGTAATCATGTTGAACGGTGTTTGACTTGCTTGCGAGTCAAGGCCGAACATCAAAAACCATCTGGAAATTTACAACCACTCGAGATACCTGAATGGAAGTGGGATCACATCACGATGGATTTTGTGGTAAAGCTTCCGAAGACCCAAAGACAACATGATGCTATCTGGGTTATTGTGGATCGACTGACGAAATCGGCACACTTTTTGCCGATACGAGAAAACTTTCCTTTGGAAAGATTGGCGCGAATGTATATCGATGAAATTATTGTACGTCATGGAATTCCAAAATCTATTGTCTCGGATCGTGATTCAAGATTTACTTCGAGATTTTGGCAAAGTATGCAAGATCAGTTGGGATCGCGTGTTAACTTGAGTACGGCGTTTCGTCCCCAGACTGATGGCCAGACTGAACGTACCAATCAGACGATGGAAGATATGTTACGTGCGTGCGTGATCGAGCTCGGTGGAAATTGGGATACACACCTACCACTTGTGGAATTCGCCTACAACAATAGTTATCATTCTACGATAAAGATGGCTCCCTATGAGTCATTGTATGAACGGAAGTGTCGAACTCCGACATGTTGGCGAGAAGCAGGCGAGAAACCGTTAGCGGGTCCCGAATTGCTTCAAGAGACGCATGATAAAATTAAAATTATTCGTGAGCGAATCAAATCGGCTCAAGACCGACAGAAAGCATACTCGGACAAACGTCATAAATATATTGAGTTTGCAGTGGGAGATTCAGTAATGCTGAAAGTATCTCCGTGGAAAGGGATTATGAGATTTGGGAAGCGAGGAAAATTAAGTCCTCGATATGTTCGACCATTTCCTATTACCGAACGTGTCGTAACTCAAGCTTATAAATTAGAGCTGCCGGCTGATTTGGCAGGAATTCATGACACCTTCCACGTTAGCTATTTGAAGAGAAGCCCGATCAGTCCTAAAGTGACCGTTCCTGTGGATGATGTGAAAATCGATAAGCGGTTGCGATATGTCGAAGAACCAGAAAAGATTATCAGCGACAAAGTGATTAACCTAAGGAATAAGGAGATCGAGATGGTACTCGTTTGTTGGAAGCAGCACCGTGGATCTCTGATGACTTGGGAGACTAAGGCTGAAACGATAGCCAAATACCCCGCTTTGTTTGAAAAAAATCTGATTCCGTGGGCGGAATCCTTTTAAGAGGGGAGGAATTGTAACAACCCAATTATTTTATAAATGATATTTAATATTTATTGTAAAGAAATGCAAATTTCATGTATTAATGAATTTTGTATTATATAAATAAATAGTTGGGTAAATTATAATAATGAAATATTGATTTATGAAGAAAGGACCTTAAAAGAAATGGAAATAATTGTAGGGTCTAAATGGTAAATATGAAAAGTAAAAGGATTAAAAGAAAATAAAAGAAAAATAAAGTTGAATTGTGGCTTTAAGTTCACGCACACACACACTTGTGTGTGTGTGTGTGTGTGTCGTCCTCTCCAAAAATAGAAAAAGAGAGAGAGAAGAAAGAAAAGAGAGAGAAGAGAAGAAGAGAGAAAAAGAGAAGAAGAAGAAAGAAAAATCTGATTTTTGTTGGAAGCTTCATACGGTTTTGAAGATCCAAGAGGTACCAACTCTTATTTTTATACATCTCTTACTTTTCTCTTCTCTCCACCATCTTCAAATGAAGAAGATGAGAACTCAAATGGGTTTTCATGGAGATCTCTTCGAAATGGCTAGATCTGAAAAGAAAATGATCAAATATGTTAGATCCATTATCTGAAAAGTATATTATACGAGTTTCTATGTATTTTGATGGGTTTTCATGAAGATCTCTTAGAAATGGGTAGATCTGGAAAGAAAATGATGAAATATGTTAGATCCATTATTTTAAAAGTATATGATGCAAGTTTTTATGTATTTTGGTGGGTTTATCTCAAAAACCCAAGTTTGAGTTAATATGAACCCTAGGTAATCTAAAAAAATGAAAAATGATGTTTTGGTGGTTAAAATGGGTTTAAATATATATATATATATATATATATATATATATATATATATATATATATATATATATATATATATATATATATATATATATATATGTATGTATGTATGTATGTATGTATGTATGTATGTATGTATGTATGTATGTATGTATGTATGTATATGTTGGAAATGATTTTAAAACTCTTTATAATAAATATAGAGAAGTTTTAGTATTTTTGACATTAAATCCGTAAGGCAGAAAGTGCAGTTCAGCCTTGAAATATTTTGAAAAATTTGCTAAGTATGAATCTAGGATGGCCCGAATTTCGGATGACCATGGTTCGAATTTCGGATGGTCTTGGACCGAAATTGTAATTTTAATTATTTTTATTTTATGGGATCTTTTGTCATAATAGTCTATGACATCTTTAAGGAGGATAATTAGACCAAAATAATTATTGAGGTTTAATGCCGAAATTAGTTAAGTCTTACGACTAATGCATCCGGATCAATGTTAAGAAGTTATAAGCTGTGAGACTTATAAATATTATATTATGAACCGTTTGTAGGGGTTTGACGGGTTAAGGTCCCTTGGAGGTTATTAATCATATTTTGACGATTATAACTCGGTTTCGAGGCCGAGAGCTTGTTGTGCACCATAGTGAGTTCTAGCATTAATGTATTTATATGCATATCATGAATTGCATGTTATCGCTTTCGTATCATTCTTGTCATTTACATGTCTTGCCATCACATATATTATTGTTATCATATTATCACTCGGTTGATAAGTTGTTGAACATTCATTTGACCTCTCCGCCGAGACGGTAAGCCTGAGTGTGGTAACCTAGCGGAATCATAATGGTAAGTCTGAGTGTGGTAACCATTATTGCCTGTAAAACAATAAGCCTGTGTGTGGTAATCGTATGGCATCACTGTAAACTGCATATCGATAAACCTGTCTCTATGGTAATCGAGCAGTAGATTGTAAACCCATTGTACGGTAAGCTTGTGTGTGATAACCGCAATGTGGTAGCTTATTAAGCCATTAGTTGGCCTCCTGAGATTGTTGGTTGAATTCATGGCATTGCATGGCATCTTTCATATATCGCATGGTACTTTAATCTAGAAACTCACTAAACAACTTTGTTGTTTACCCGTTAGTTGATATTTCTTTTCAGGAACTGATAAGGGCAAAGGCCCGGCTGGCCGAAACTGATAGACATTGATTGGAGCATGGTTAGGAGCTCCATATTTTGTTGATGATTGGGGTGGGAGTAGCAGACTTCCATTTTTGACTTACGCGAATTAGTTAATGATTATTAATTCGTTTGTAATCACACTGATGATTTAACATTGTGACCCCAATTACATTACTCCGTGATTTCAGACACTCTGTTGTGTTATATGCAAAGTGTTTGGAATCACGTTGATGATTGTTAAAGTATTAAAAGTTTTAAATTGACCGTATTTCCGCAAGTACTCTGTATAAATTAATGTATAATGGTATCGAAATACTCGTATTAGTTGTATGGGTGTTTCATTCTTAGTGGTCGTTGTGGTTATGTTAAAGTGTTGATGGGTATGCTCTAGCCAAGGAGTGTGTTGAGTAGTCTTGTTTATAGAACTTCAGGAACAAAGGTAGTAGCTTTTCCCCCCCTCTACAACTAAGTTGGGGAGGGGTGATTTATTGAGTAAGTTGTTGCTACACCAATCACTAGGGTGCGTCCTTTTGAAGGTTAAAACATTCAAAACCCACCTTGGGCATGAGATTTAGAAGGTAAAGGACTGAGTTGACGCTAGGTTGCATTTCCGAGCATCACTCTAAGCAAGCATTCATAGTGTGCATATAATCCATCACGTTGGGCATAGCATCAGATATTATCTATATGACTCTCTTTAGCTATGACTCGGGCTTCGGCTAGAAAGCAGAAACAGACTGCAACTTCAAGTACGCGTAAGCGTCCTCGTCAAACCATATCTCCGACACCTTCTCCAGTTCATGAGGTGGAGCAACAAATGGAATTGTTCGAGGTGGATTCGGATTTGAAGTTTCTGTTAGAAAAGGGAGTACTTAGGGACGAGTTCAAATATTATAGAGTGTTTGATGCTTTTGGCCGTTTGGGATGGTTATCGGCGTTGGATTGGACTAAAGATGTGGTTTACCAAGATGCTCTAGAGGAATTCTGCAACACTGTTAAGAGGAAAAGAGATGATCTTTTAGCACCTTTGACACTTCAAGCAACGGTAGGAGGTCAAGAAATTGAGCTTTCAGCAGAGTCGCTACAGCAACTTTTGGGTTTCGATGCAGCCACCGCAGCTGATGGAACTGTTCTTGAGCATGAGATTTGGGATGAGGAAAGTCTAAAAGAGATCTCTCTAGTTTCTCCGGAAGTTTGGCAAACCTATCTGACAACGGTGTTTGAGCTTACATCCACCCAAGCTAAGACATACACTGCAAATGCGCGCAAGGATCTCAGGCCTTTGGCCAAGGTATTATGGAAGCTGGTTCTGCATAACGTTCTGCCGTGAAATGCCGATACTACTAGTGTTAAGGTGAAGGAAATTGTGGTTGTCAATGCATTGTTAACTGGGTCCCCATGCATCTCGTTGAGCCATTTGGTCCTGGGTAATATTTGGAACTCCGTGCTTTCATCCAACCGAACTGAACTGGTGCATGCCCGCATGATATCTGAACTCTTAGAACGTATGGGCACTCTCCCTCCTAACCCACGCTTCTCTGTAATTCCTGATCGAGAAAAACACTTCACCAAGCAACTCTTCAGTCGTACCAAATTCATTCGTGCCTGTCACTTATCCATCATCAGGGATTTAATGAGCAGTTATGAGACCACCTTGGACCGTCCTCGTTCTCCCGTAGCTTCTCCCGAACATGTCATTGGGGAGTCATCATCCACTACCACCACCGCTGCTGCGTTAGAGGGCATGCAGAAGAGCATTCAAGACCTCACTGCTATGGTAACCAAAATGCATGAGCAGCTGCAGCATCAAGTGATGCTTTCTCTGGAAATAATGGAAAAGAAAGTGGATCGGTTGTATGCAATGGCCGAGGCTATCAATGCTGCTGTAAACCATGAAGCTGAGATGCAAGCTGAGCAGGCATTAGCAAGGATGGAACACGGCCGGAAAGACAAAGCTCCGATGCGTGATGACGATAGGGACTTGGTTTACTGGTTTGTTGAATGAAAACAATTTGGTTCTTTTGGGTGATGGTTAATTCCGCCGTGTGTGGCGATGAAACAATTCTATATGTACTTAACTCTGACACCTTCTCTCTCTTTTGCTTCCGGCTATAATATGTTTGGGTGCCGTTGGTTATTTCCCTGTCATGGTTATATTACTTTGTGCTTATATGTGTTGCTTAACTGTGTTGTTTGTGATGAGGACATCATTTCCCTCTAAGTTGGGGAGGGGGTGTCCAATTTTTTGATTTTGGTGACTTTTAGCATATGCTAGATGAATGTATGACAGGGAACCGCGTTGTGAGTTGCAGGTTATATGTGTGTAAACGAGTATGTTGATACTAACAGTTCACTATTTTGGTTGCGGTTATTGTCTGTGTTTTCAGGTTTCATCATGTCGGGAGCATCGTCATCTCAAAGGGTGAAGAGCATAGCAAAACGAAAGAAAACAGCTTCAGCCACACCAGATGTTCGCCCCCCTGCTGTATGGGATTCAACAAAGCTTCTGTCCGAACACGATGAAAGAATCAGGGTTGAACTATTTATGGAAAAGTGGGGGGAGGACACAAAGTTCATTTATGAGAAGAAGCTGGATAAAGATGAGTTCGGTAACTATGGTGTGATAGAATTGTTTCAAGCACTGGGCTGGGAGAAAGTTCTAGATTTAGGAGGTGAGGAGTTGTATCCATTTGTGGTATCAGAATGGATGTCAAATCTAAGACTCGGAAGAGGGATTGACGACTGTAACTACACTTTGATCGGCATAGTGGGTAATACGGAGATCCGGAAGACAGCCGCAGATTTAAGGGAAGTTTTTGCTTTGGATACCGGGTGTATAAAGGACGGAGAGAGGCAGGCCTATGTGTACAGAACTGAAGGATATCTAGCCGGAACGGGGATGATGTATTCCGAAGTCTGGTTGAGAAAGGTGATGGCGGCCTTTGATCTTCCCAGGGAACGGGTATCTAAGTACAGGGACTTCAGACGAGGTGATCTGCAGCCGATGGCTAAAGTACTTCACAAGATCGTGATCACGAATATTCTACCAAGGACGGGGGATTTGAGCAAGGTAAGATTGAAGGATGTGAGTATTATGCACGCCTTGCTGACAGGGGAGGAACCACTGTCCTTTGCCTGGATCGTGATGGATGATCTGTGGAACATGTACAACACCCGAGAGAGACGGGTAATACCTCACATGTGGCTGCTGTCCAGATACTTGAAGGTGAAAGGTGCTATGGCTGAAATACTCCGGCCAAGTTTATCAAGGAAAGTAGTCTGTGGATCAAAGTTAGCTCCATGAAGGACATCGTTTTGAGAGAAGCGGAGGACGGGTATGAAATCTACGACACCGAAACGAAAAAAAGTGTAGTGACACCATATCCCGAGGAGGAGAGGACAGAGAGACAGCAAAGCAGAGCTATTAGGAGAGGTGAGGCAGGAGATTTAAGCAACATTGTACAGATGTTATCTAGTTTGAGCACCAAAGTTACTGGAATGAGAAATGAGCAGCGGGAGAGGTCAGAAAGGCAAGACAGGGTGATGGAGGAACAGCAGAGGCAAATCAACTGGTTACAGTCTGAAGTGGGAGCGCAAAGGAGGCAGCTGGATGATATTTACCTAGGTGTACGGGCTGGTACATTCATGAATGCTTATATGTACAGCCAGCAGTGGCAGTACGAGGATGAGTTGAGGCATTACAGTGATTATAGGGCCAACCTGCCCTACACACCAATTGATAGGTATCAAGCTCCAAGTTATGAGACCATTGACAAGAGCACGGTCAACCCAGTGCCGCATCCTGCTTTGGCACCGTTTCATCAGCCTCCATCCACACCCCAAATGCGAGATCAACAAGGTTTTGCGGCCTACTTCAGTGGTATCTTTGGGCCACCGTCATAGATGAGATGATGTTCCATCCACGGGTACTTATGTTTCATTTTTGTTATTTAACACGTGGCCTAGTAAGTTTGGGAAATTAAGTCTGTGGGGTACTGTCATGACTAATCACCTAAGACCGTCTGGTTTGGGATCGATTGACCCAAATCTCGTTACATGAACTTACTAGAAAGTCATGACTATAAGTGTTAGCATAAAATCAAAAGGAAAAAAAAGCAGAAAAGTGCTCAGCTATGAAGTGTGCAACTGGCTTTAAGTGACGCAACTCGTAACCTTGAGCTAAAAATCAATGTTAGGGATTTATTATGAAGGAAAAGTCCATAGCTTGAACATGTTTAGCATTCGAGTTCTGATCATGCACTTTTTTTATCATGTCAAAAGTTCATGCTTTTAAAGTTGGAAAACTCAAATGTTTAATCCTTTTTGTCTCTATTTTGATGCCTTGTTCCAGACGATCAAGGTGTAAGTTGGGGAGGTTTGATCAATGATATAAATCACTTCTATTTTCTTGTGTTTTTGTTATGTTCTAATGTGTAAATGTGAGATAATTGGTACTACTAATGTAGGTTTTTGTAATTTCAGTTGCTTGGCAAGAAAGTAAGGAAAAACGGTGCTGGGATGTGGAGTTTATGCACAGCGTCCCAGCAGGCGTCCTAGACGCTGGAACAACGCTCGAAAACCCCTATTATAGAGTCTGAGCATCCTAATCAGTGGAGATGGCGTCCTGGCCGGCGTCCCAGACGCCCGCAGCAACGCTGGTGCGGCAGTTGAGTGAAAGCTGCAGTTTTTGAGGACGGGAGTTACCACAATTGGGGGGTTCGCAATTTGGTAGTTCCACACACACAAAGGGGAGATTTTGGGAGGCGAACCAGAGGAGGAAAGCAACAGGAATCAAACAAAGATCAAGCGTTGGCGTCCAATCAATTGTATTTACGCATTATTGGTAGCTTTAATGTTTTCATCCATGTTTGACATTGTTAGTAAGTTAATTGTAAGGTCTACCTAACACAGATCTATCTAGACGCGGAACCGTCAACGAGTGCGGAATCCTCGTAAACGGGTAGACGGTAACAACTCTCAGTAGAAACACGGAGACTATCAACAAGCTGTACGAACTACACAAGAACGCACCTACTAGAAGATTCTCTCCAAAACAATGCTAACACTGATGATAAACTCGAAATCGCCTTTTGCTTAATCTCTCTCGAATTCTGCAAAAAGTCTAATAATTATTCGAGTTAATCCCTAATTATAGAGGCTAATTCGAGTCTGCCATGGGCCAAACTCGAATCAGGCCCAAGGCCCATTCGAGTTTGTCCTCTGGACACTCTCGAATCTACCTTATGAGGAACATTCGAATCTGTCTAAGTGATACATTCGAATCTGTCTTAGATTCGAATGTCAATCCTTAATGAATTCGAATTTACTCTTTCACCTATTTAACTTAGAATTTAAACTTATGTTTTTAACTTATGTTTGATTTTATCTTTGATCTTTATGTTTGAACTTCTTGTAATACGTTACATCAAGTTCAAACATGCAATCAATAATAATTATCAAACATATATAAACATATATATCAAACACTTGCTAATACCACAATGTTGGATCATTTAGACTGCTATCGTCACACACGGTGTACCAACATTAATTCAAGCCATGATTGGCTAAAAACTTTGTGGTGTTTGTTCTTTAGTTTGCACACTATGGTTTGAATGAATGTTTGATTAAATTTAGTTTCCATTCATGCTTGAAGGGGTTGTGGATCTTATTTGTAAATGAATGAATGGTTGTAATCAATGGGTATTGTATATAACGGGGTATGGTGATATCATTAGTTGTGCCGGCTCATTAATATGGGGAAGACAATTAATAGAGTGGTATACGTTGTCTCCGGAGCATAAGTTGTAAATCCGTATCAATTCATGTAAATGGAATCCATAACATTCTGAATTGCCATAGTATGTATAACGAGAGAGCAAACACCCTCTTTACTCTAGTGACACTTCTTAAATTCAATTCTTGTGTGTGACATTGCCACAATAGTATTTTACAGTATTAATTGTCTTCGCCATATTAATGAGTCGGCACAACTAATGATATCACCATACCCTGTTATATACAATACCCATTCATTACAACCATTCATTCATTCACAAATAAGATCCACAACCCCTTTAAGCATGAATGGAAACTAAATTTAATCAAACATTCATTCAAACCATAGTGTGCAAACTAAAGAACAAACACCACAAAGTTTTTAGCCAATCATGGCTTGAGTTAACTTACTAACAATGTCAAACATGGATGAAAACATTAAAGCTACCAATAATGCGTAAATACAATTGATTGGACGCCAACGCTTGATCTTTGTTTGATTCCTGTTGCTTTCCTCCTCTGGTTCGCCTCCCAAAATCTCCCCTTTGTGTGTGTGGAACTGCCAAATTGCGAACCCCCCAATTGTGGTAACTCCCGTCCTCAAAAACTGCAGCTTTCACTCAACTGCCGCACCAGCGTTGCTGCGGGCGTCTGGGACGCCGGCCAGGACGCCATCTCCACTGATTAGGACGCTCAGACTCTGTAATAGGGGTTTTCGAGCGTTGTTCCAGCGTCTAGGACGCCTGCTGGGACGCTGTGCATAAACTCCACATCCCAGCACCATTTTTCCTTACTTTCTTGCCAAGCAACTGAAATTACAAAAACCTACATTAGCAGTACCAATTATCTCACATTTACAAATTAAAATATAGCAAAAACACAAGAAAATAGAAGTGATTTATATCACTGATCAGGTTTGCTAGACCAGAAGAAAAGCAGAATCAGGCTACACCTACATCTACATCTCAAGGGTATTCAAAGATGCCTATGAGCGCATAATCAGCCGAAGACCATCTGAATTTGTTGGCTTCATTTGTGGCTGCTTACGGAAATTGTGTTTAGGGCAAAATCAACGATCCTGCGCTTTGGGATGAGGATTACGATCAGGTAGACCCTGATGATCTAGAAGAGATGGATCTGCAATGGCAACTGCCCATGGTAACTCAGAGAGTTAAAAGGTTCATCAAGAGGACGGGCAGAAACCTCAATGTTAGTAACAATAAGATAGGGTTTGATAAATCCATGGTTAAGTGTTACAACTGTCAGGGGTTAGGACACTTTGCTAGAGAGTGTCAGAGACCGAAAGTAGAAAACTACCAGAGTCAGTATCAGAATCAATCTCAAAGGAGATATCTGTCGGGTACTTCAACCAGTCAAGCGAATATAGCTGGTCTTTTATCCAACGTCACATCAGACAGACAGCTAGATGGAACTTATGACTGGAGTACACATCCAGAGTCGAACGCTAGAGCCTTTATGGCTGAAGTTACCGAGACTGGAAGTGATGGAGCAAAAGAAAAGACAGGGGACAGCAATCCGAATGAAAGCAGTCCGATGTTGGTAGAAAAGTCAGACGATCAGACAATACTGGAGTTCGTCGCACAGATGGCCAACGTGGAATCTGGTCACGCCAAGGTACTTCTGAATTTCTCTCTTTTCCATGATTTATGTGTTTTGTGTGCCACGCCTAAAGATAGGTTAAATTTAGTACTTGAATCACATCAAAACATATCTGCTCATAATGAATCATTAAAATCAGACAACGCTAGCCTAGTAGATATAAAGAAAGATCTTAGGGATAAGCTCAAAGCCGATGCACAAGATTTTGTAGTTCTAAAGGACAAGCTCAGTGAACAGTGTGTTAGATTAGAACTGATGTATGAACATGTTGAGGCATTGACAAAAGAGCTTAAAACCAAAGAAGTAGAGCTAGCAGAATCTAAGGTAAACGTAGCTGAGGTAAAGAGTAAACTTGAAATGTTTAGGAACTCATCACTCAACCTAGGGAAAATCTTAGATGCATAGCGTCAGTCTAAGAAGCCTGTAGGTCTAGGGTATCATGAGAATCCTCCACCTTTTAATAACAATTATGTACCTCAACCTCAGGAGAAAACAGAAAAATCAGTTGAATCAGAGGAAATACCGGAACCAGTGTCTGAAATTGCTAAGGAAAATGAAACTAAGGTGACTGCTAATAATATCAAGATTAATAAGGTTAAATTTGTGCCATCCTCTAGTGATAAACCTGTAGGACAATACAAAATTGACTTTAATGATCAGGAGGAGGAACCAGTCACTATAGTTGAAACGAAAGAACTAGACACTAGTGAGACACCTAAGTCAAAGGGCACACATAAAATGTCGATTGACAAAATGTCTTGCTTTAGATGTCACGAAAGGGGGCATGTTGCTTATAATTGTCCACATAGGAAGGTAGAGTCTACACCTAAAACTGGAAAGCCGGAACAACATAAGCCTTCTCCAAGTGTTGCAAGCACTAGTAGTTCTCAAAATACCGAGAAAACTGTGCATGCCGCACCTAAATATGCTGTGAAACAAACACCTGTGTCAGGTCGACCCAAAGAAGTGATTAGGACTAACTCACAAAATAGAGTCATTAATCAATCTAGGTCAGGACCGCAACAGACTTATAGGAGTACCACACCTAGCAAAGCTTACACTCCGGTTAGGTCACACACTCTTGTAAGACATCAAACACCAGGTAGAGCTCAGGGATATCAATCGAAATTGCCATATAATCGAAACTATTCAAGAGCTCCACAGCAAATGCCTACACAAAGGCCGAGAGTGAACTTAAATCACTATGCACCACAAACAGGCTTAGATTCAAAAACCCAAGTAACCTGAACGGAGAGATGGGTAATTGAAAGCGTTTAAGTATGTGGACGAGAATGGTATTACCAAGTCAGTTATGGCTTGGGTTCCTCGTGATAACTAACCTATTTTCTTTCATGTGCAGGAGATAACTACAGGTCCAAACAACAAATGGTTCGTCGACAGTGGTTGCTCCAGGCACATGACAGGGGAAAGAAGTCTACTTGTAGACTTCAAGGGAGGGAATCGGGGCTTTGTGTCATTCGCTGGCAATAAAGGAGGAAATATCACCGGTACTGGAGTGGTCACTAATGGGACTATCAAATGGGACCAAGTTTATCACGTTGATAAACTGGTTCACAATCTCATTAGTGTATCTCAAATCTGTGATAAGAAGAACTCAGTACTTTTCACTGATACTGAGGCGTTAGTGCTGAAACCGGGATTCAAGGTACCTGAAGAATGGATACTGATGAGGGCTCCAAGAAAGAATGATATGTACATGCTCGACATGAACAAGCCGGAATCTTCAATGGGACCAATTTATCTACTATCAAAAGCTTCAGAGACTGAATCGGTTTTATGGCACAGACGTATGGCACACTTGCACCTATGAAAAATGAACTACATTACGGAAAATGGATTGGTGCAAGGTGTTCCCATGAAGAGTTTTCAGTTCAAGGATAAGTGTCTACCGTGCAAGAAAGGAAAACAACACAAGAAGGCACACAAGTCCAAGACTCAGAACTCAATATCTGCCACATTCGATTTGTTGCATATGGACCTCTTCGGACCAATCAACAAAAGGAGTATAGGTGGTAGTTGGTACTGTTTGGTTATTACTGACGATTACTCACGATTTTCTTGGATTTTCATTTTAGGTTAAAAGGACGAGACGGCTGTAAAGCTCATCGGGTTCTTAGACCAAGTGGAAAATTCTTATGGAACGAGGGTTAAGCATATCAGAAGTGATAACGGAACAGAGTTTAAGAACACGGTTATTGGTGTATATTGCCTATCAAAGGGCATAGTGCATCAATTTAGTGCATCTTATGAGCCACAACAAAATGGGATGGCAGAACTAGAAAAACAGGACTTTGATTGAGGCTGCAAGGACCATGCTTTCGGATTCAAAGCTTCCTACCATGTTTTGGGGGGAGGCAGTGAATACCGCATGCCATGTTTTAAACCGGTACCTTATTGTCAAATCATTAAACAAAACTTGTTATGAAGTTTTGAATAAAAGGCCCCCTAATTTAACTGGCTTCGAACCTTTTGGGGTACCATGTACGTTAATGAAAACAAAACATCAACCAAAATTTGGTGAAAAGGCTGACGAAGATTATTTACTAGGTTATGTGCCTATTTCACCAAATAAAAGGGTTTTTAACAAATCAAATGGTACAGTAGAAATTGTGTATAACATTGAAGTCACAAGTTATACACATGAACCCCAAACTGGTCCGGAATGGATATTTGATTATGACAAATTGTTTGAGTCATTTAACATTCCTTTGGATGGAAATGCAGGTACAATCGAACAGGACATGTCGTCATTAAATCTAATGACAAGGGTCAAAGTTTTCCGAAGACCACCTTTCCATCAACATCCGAGCCTACATCAACTGAAGATAGATCTCCAGAAGAAAATGATTCTGAAGTGCCTACAGACGAAAATCAGACAACAGATTCTAACTCTGAAGACAGTGTCCATGAGGAAGAAAATGTGGAGTTTGGAGTCGTTCCCCCGTTAGGAGAGATAGGATCAAATTTGAGAGATAATCTGAGAGTTGACGAGATAGAGACATCTAGGATTAATAAGAATCATCCTATTGAGAGTATCATAGGAAATCCTAATGCTGGTGTGAGGACTAGGAGTAGTTTGAATAACAACACAGTGTTGTTGTCGATGATCAATGACTCCGAGGCCTTTCATACTTGCCTCTACTCATGTTTCATCTCGCAAGTAGAGCCGAAAAATGTGCAGATGGCACTAAAAGACAACTCTTGGGTTCAAGCGATGCAGGAAGAACTGTCACAATTTAGGAAACTAGAAGTGTGGGAGTTAGTTTCGTTACCTCGAGGAGAAGTTGCAATAGGAACCAAATGGGTTTTTAAGTGCAAGAGAGATGATCGGGGTATAGTCACTCACAACAAAGCAAGGCTTGTGGTAAAGGGTTTCAACCAAGAGGAAGGAATCGATTACAATGAAGTATTCGCGCCAGTGGCAAGGCTTGAAGCAATCCGTTTGTTTCTAGCGTTTGCTTCCTTCAAAGGCTTTAAAGTTTATCAGGTAGATGTTAAGAGTGCTTTCCTTTATGGGAAAGTGAAGGAACTGGTGTTCCACATACAGCCGCCCGGGTTTACCGATCCGAAATATCCAGACAGAGTGTATCGATTAGATAAGACTTTGTATGGGTTGCATCAAGCACCGAGGGCGTGGTACGAGACTCTATCTAATCATCTTTTAGACAACGGGTTTGAAAGAGGGAGAATAGATAGTACGCTGTTCGTGAAAAGAAAAGTTGAACATTTCATTTTGGTACAAGTGTACGTTGATGATATCATTTTTGGATCATCAGACGAGCAGATGTGCACAGATTTTGAAAAGGTGATGAAGTCAAAGTTTGAGATGAGTGTGATGGGTGAGTTAAACTTCTTTCTGGGTTTGCAAGTTGAACAGAGGAAGGAGGGCATGTTCATTCATCAGACGAAGTATGTCTACGACATCTTAGAGCGCTTCGGGATGGAAGGAACCAAGCTGACAGCTCACTTCAGCACGCCGATTCAAGTGAATCATAATCTCGGACAGGGTACAGAAAGTGATACCGATGTGGATCCGACGTTATATCGGGCCATGATTGGGTCAATCATGTATTTAACTGCTTCTAGACCTGATATAATGTTTGCTGTGTGTATTTGTGCTAGGTTTCAAGCTAATCCAAAAGAGATGCACATGAAAGCTGTGAAGCGGATTCTAAGATACCTCAAGTCGAAACCGAAGTTGGGACTTTGGTATCACGCGAAGGGTGATCAGGAATTGGAGGCGTTCACGGATTCAGACTATGGAGGATTCAGCTTGAATCGCAAGTCAACAACTGGAGGTTGTCAGTTCCTTGGAGGGAGGCTCGTTTCCTGGCAATGCAAGAAACAATTGCGGGATTACGGTTTGACTTATACTCATACTCCTATTAGGATAGATAAACAGTCAACTATTGCGATAACAAATAATCCAGTTAAACACAGTAAAACCAAACACATAGACATAAGACACCACTTTATTCGTGATTGTGCTGAAAAGAACTTAATCAAGCTGAAAAAAGTTGCAACGGATGATAATAATGCGGATTTATTTACCAAAGCTTTTGATAAGTCACGTTTTGAGTTTTTAGTTCAACTAAACGTAATGCGTAATCCAGAGTAAATTGACCTTAGTAGAGTTTATTTCGTTTTATAGCAGTAGAATTTTTTTCTCGCTATAGTAAGTTTAGTAGCTTAAGAAAATTTCTTTTTATAGTAAGTTAGTAGGTTATGTTATTTTCTTACTCTTATTTATGAAAAACACAAGAAAAAAGAGAGAAAACGATAAAAAGTTCAAAAAAAGAGAATATCAGAAAAAGAGTAAAGTCTTAGATACATAGGTTCAAAGTGACGAAAATTAGCACAGTCTTTACAATCTCTAAGTGTTAAGCTTTCACACATAATGCACCTAAAATTCTAAGTGGTATACATTATCTAGTTTGATGTGTTGGTAGACAAAATACATATAGGGAGTCTCAAGACTAATAAAATATTCAAGAAAAAGTCAGACGTGTCACTAACTTAGATGTATGACCAAATGGTCTTAATTTTTATGTTAGAGACATACAGACATTGATTCTAAATGAGGTATGCAAACTTTCTGGGGATGTATAGCAACATCAGATACATCTTAAAGAAATGAATAGAATAGAAAAATCATGATACTGAGTTGAGAGTCAAAACAAGTAACTCTGTTGTACGTAAGTACAGACCTGTTGCCTCTGGTTTGACTCGAGTTAACAAGATAAGTCGCTTTGTTGTACGTCGGTACAGACCTGTCACCGTTGTCTTGCTAGCTTTAAAAATAAACTTTAAGACAAACAAAGACACTCTGTTCTATGTAAATACAGACCTGTGTCCGACTTTTTCCTTTTAAAGAAAGTTTCCTATACCGAAAAGTTATAATCATTGTTTGTATGCCTTGATCATAAAAGTATGTCTAAGTATAAGTCACGTAAGATAATTTCTTGATAAATAAAAAGGCCAAGGGATATTCCAAAATGTAACATGTTTAAAGGCAAAATAATACCAACAATCGTCTAGAATTGTATGTCATGACAAACAATCAAAGGAATCAAAAATTCCTAAGTATGAAAGTAAAATACTGAAAGTGCCTATTTGACACCGCTATCTGATTGAACCTTTCTTTGACTATTCTCGCCAAAAATATTCTGTTAGTGTTAAGTATAGGGTGTAACTTTTAAAAATATTGTAGATTAGTTTAAGTTTAAATTTTGTTCAAAATTTTAATTTTAATTTATTTTACTTTATTTTTATTTCATCTTATTTTATTTTATATAGGAAAAAGGGTCAAAGTTACTGATGATGCATTCTTAGTTGAATAAATAAACATTGCGTGAAAATCTTGTGCTTAGTGTAAATAAATTTAGCATAGTTTGTTCCGTTACACGAAAAAGTTGGAAAAGTTGAATTTAATTTAAAGATTTTCAAAATTTATGAAATTTTCAGTTAATTTCGAATTTAAGCAAAGTCGAATGCTACATTCGAAATTGGCAGTAAATTCAAATTTGGAGACAAATTCGAAGGTAGTTAGTATATATCTGTCAACAGTGAACATTCATTATTCTCCTACTTTCGAGTTTAAGCCTTCGAGTTTGTTCTGAGCGATTTCGAATTTGTGCCTTCGAGTTTATCGCATTCGAGCTTTCTCCTGTTTGTCGAAGTTTTGTCCATTTGTATTCGAGTATATTACCAAATCTAGGTATAATCAACATCATTATACAATATTTAGGAAGTTTTAGACTCTATTTGAGCCAAAATCGACTAGATTTGAGGTTTTAAGGTTTGAACTTTGTAATTCAAATTCACAAAGTTTGAACCGGTGAAACTTCAAATAAGTGGCAAATATCTTCAAGTAGAACCTATTAGGACTAATGAATGTGATTTTCTAAGTCTAAATTGGTTTAAATCTTGGATTTTTGTTTTGAAAAAGCCGACTTTCAAGTTTGTTCTTAAATTCGAATTTGTGAATAAATTCGAAACATATCAATAAACTTGAATGAAGGTTAGTTTCGAACATGTTATTCGAATTTGCTATTAAAATCGAAATATATGACTAATTTTTAAATCAAACCTGTAGAAATTCATATGTGTTGGATTTTGAACTTACATAAGTTCACAATAAAACAAATTTGAATTTAAACGAGTTTATTTTTATTTTGTCCATTCTAATATATTGTATACTTTATTATGCAGATATGGGTGATAGAGCGTTTATTCAAAAGCATAATATGGTCGTGTCACCAGACCGTGAGCTTCCTGAGGCTCAAGTATTTCGCCAGATGGTGGATTTTTTGGCTGCTTCAAGGGTGTCGTATGCCCTTTCGCATAATGTACAGATCGTGCAGCCTTACGTTAGGCAATTTTGGGATCATCTGCAGGTCGACTGCACAGTAACTCCAACAGTATTGCGGACAAGGATCGTCGGACAGCCTCTCGTGTTCTCCGCCGATATGTTGCGTCGGGTTTTGCAGTTGGGAACAGCCGAGCAGGAAGCTGGGCCAATTGACTTCCCGTTGGAAGTTAGGCAAGCAGCATTCTTAAGGATGGGGTATGGCCTTGATGTGGCTAAGGCATCATACATGAAAAGTGGTTTAATTGGGCAATGGAGGTATCTGGCACATGTCTTCATGGTGTGCTTCGCTCCAAAGAAAGACGGTTTTAACTACATCGTGTCGAAGATGCAATCGGAGATGAGAGCATTGGTTTACAACCAGAGGTTTGGTTACTCCGAAATGTTCTTTGCGGAGTTTGTTGTAAGGTCTTGCAACTACACAGATCTATCTAGACGCGACACACACCAACGAGTGTGGAATCCTCGTTAGCGGCTTGACGGATATAACACTCACACGAAACACGGAGACTACCACAACGTTGTACGATCGACTACGAACGAACCTACGCGATGATTCTCTCCGAACGAACACAATATCAGCTGATAACCTCGAGATCGCCTTTTGCTAATTGCTCACACGAATTCTGCAAAAGTCTCTTAACGATTCGAGTTAATCCCTAATTATAGGGTTCCATTCGAGTTTGTCATGGGACAAACTCGAATCCAGGCCCAAGGCCCATTCGAGTTTGTCTACATGACACATTCGAATTTACCTCTCATGTTAAATTCGAATTTATCCTGTATTTGAATTTCACATGTCCAACTTCTATCTGAATATATGATTTAACTTATGTTTGAATTAATCTTTGGACTTTATGTTTCAACTTCTTGTAATACATTACATCAAGTTCAAACATACAATCAATAACTATTAAACATATATAAACACATATATCAAATACTTTGTAACATGACTTAGACAAAATGCTAATGCGACTTAGACTGCTATTGTCACACAGGGTGTACCAACAGACTCCCCCTTGACGATAGCTTCTAACTATTTACATTTTGATTAAGAACTAGATTTATTCAAACTACTGCCAGCATACAGGCCTTGCTCAACACACACTTTAACAACATTCTGATACTTTCTAGCCTCATATTCCATATGTGCATCACTTGGGATTTGATGAGTGTAAAGCACTTGCAGGTCATCCTTGGAAAGATTCACTAGGTGCAGCGGATCGTACACTCTAAGAATTACTTTTTCTTCAGAGTCCTCCATCACTGCTTCACCTGTTTCACTCTCCACATACCACCAATTGAGGTTTTTCAAAACGTTCTGTGGCATTGGCTTGAGAGGAACTTTCTTCAGACATCTAAATGGTTTATATTGAATTTTCATCCATGGTCTACCAGTTAGAGGATCAATTCGAGTATTGTCCATCACTCGTTTACCAACTCTTGGATTGAGCCTTTCAAATTTTCTCGACCTCCCTTCTTTTTTGATGATCTTAGCTATGACTTCAGCATAAGGGTCGTCGCCGATATTTATTATCTCCTTCCATGCTAACGCCTTTATCTCAACCTTTGGCAAGGAGTTGAAATCTTTCAGTCTTCTTCTGAGATACTGGAGGTCATCCTTTCGCTTGATAATGAATAGTTGCAGTTCTCGATCAAAGAACCAGCTTAGAATATTTCCTGACAGCTCTCCAGCACCAGGCACGCGCATCTTTTTCTTCAGCTCTAAATCCTTTTTCTCTGCCCTGAACCACAGCTTCCTTTTTTCTTCATTTGTAAGCTCTCTGGCAGGCTCTTCAATTGATGATTCAACATTTAAAGCAGCTTTGACTACTTCTATGTCAATCATATTATTTCCTTCTGACACATATGTATCTGTGATAGGGTTTTGTTAAACGATGATCTCATTCACCTCATCTTCTTCATCAACATAGACCTCATCATCAGATTTCCAGTCTGCTATGTCTTCAGGCACGAACTCCCCCTCTTCAAGGTCTTCAATTTCATCCTCAAAATCAAAACCAAAGTCTAGTGGCTCTTCCTCAATATCCATTAACGCTTCAATCATTTCATGTATTTCACTCTCTGTGACCTTTGAGGAGCTTGCTTCTCCTCCTTCTGCTCTACCTTGACTATCAGCCTGACTAGGCTCCCCCTGAACTTCGGCATATAGAGCAGCAGGAAAATCTACTGGCTCATTCTCTTTCTGTGCATTGGGATCATCGCCTTCATCATCTCCTCCTTGCTGCTCCTCCGGATCCCTACAGCTCGTCTCCCCCTGAGCCTTTAGATTTTTCAATAATTGCTAAATCAGGGATCGCATCGATCGAATCTCAACAGCTTGATCTGCAACAAAGGTTTTAAGCTCCAGATTCTCTTCCTCCATCTTTCCAACATGCTTCTTTAACTCAGCATTTTCTTTGTCAATATTTGCGTTATAAGTCTGTATCTCACCAACGGCTTTTGTCAATTGAAAGATTTGGACTTGCTGGAAGTCAACCTTGCTCCTCAGCTCAGAAAACCTTTGATTGTCCATGAAGGTTGATGATGTGGATGGTATGGATTGAATGGGAGTGGGGATGATTGGTGGAGGAACTGATGTTTGAACAGGTGGTGGTTGTGGAATGGGTTCTGATGGTTGGGCGGTAGGTGTTTCTGGCTCAGGAGCAGAGGCTGATGAAGCTCCCTGCATGAAATGATGCCTTTTGGCCCTCTGCCTGGTTACCAAAGGAGCTACTTCTTCTTCTTCAAAATCTGAGTCATCTGACTCCCTTGAAGCTCTTCTCCTTTCAACTTCTTCCTCAACCACCACTAATCTTGATCCATATGTCCCTATGTGAATGGACGGATCTGCGGTCACAGTGTCAGGGCCCTCAACTTCTATTTCTTCAGCTTCTTCTTACTCAGAATCAGAAGTTGACTCGATTTCACCTGCAGCTTTAGGTTGATAATCATCGATCTGCTTAAAAATATCAACTTCTCCTTCTGGAGGCCCCAAGAGATCTCTAACAAGCTCAGCAGTAATTTGCTCATTTGCATTCGGACCAGATGCCCAAATCTCTTCCAACGTTTGAAGTGTCGGATCAGATATAGGTGGAACTGTTGAAGGACCAGCCTCTTCCGGCTCTTGCACTTGGCTTGTGGAAGGCCTATCAGCCTGAATTTGTCTCGCAGATGGCCATTGCCTCCTCCTCTGTTGCTGAGGCCTCGGTTGTGGCGGTTGCTGTTGATGTGGTTGCTGTGGAACCTGTAAATCCCCTGCCCAGTTGGCATCTTCCCCGACTTGGAAATCTGGATTAATTACTGCCCCAAACAGTGGTGCCTCCACTGGCCTCGCTAATCTTCCTCGATGAGCTTGACAATCTGCAAAGATGCGTTTATCAATCACCGCAACACTTTGAATTTCATTTAGCTGTGGCAGGTTCGGTAGAAAATGTCTGATCAGCATCATTATGAATCTTGGATAAAGCAGAAATCTTTCTCTGTCTGGAGCTGTTATTTGTTGAACAAACTCGGTGAAGAACATCTCTGAGAAGCTAAACCTTTGATTATAAACCAATGCTATCATCCCTGACTGAATCTTTGACACAATGTAATCAAATCCTGCTTTCTTGGCGGCAAAACACACCATAAAAACGTGTGCCAAATATCGCCATTGTCCTATAAGCCCGTTCTTCATGAAAGAGGACTTAGCCAGGTCCAGGCTATATCCCATTCTAACAAAAGCCACCTGCCTGATTGATAACGGGAAGTCAATCGGCCGATTCTCTTGTTCTTGAGATCCTAGCTGCAAAACTTGACGTAACATGTCCGCTGAAAACACTAGAGGGTGTCCAGCGACCCTCGTCCTTAATACTGTCGGAGTAACAGTACAGTCTACTTGTAAATGATCCCAAAACTGACGAACGTAAGGGATGACTATCTGAATATTATGGGATAGAGCACATGCAATCCTTGATCCAATCAAAAAATCCACCATCTGGTGGTAGGCTTGAGCCTCTGGAATCGCATGGTCTGGAGAAATGACCATGTTATGCTTAGGTACGAAAATTCTATCTGCCATATCTGCACAAAAAAGCATAAGAGATATTAGAATTATTAAAATAGACATAAACTTGTTTAAATTCAAATATGTTTTATTTTGTACTTGTGTAAGTACCAAATCCAACACCTATGAATTTCTACAAGTTTGTTGTAAATTTTAAATGAATAATTCGAATATAATGGTAAATTCGAATGTCAAATTCGAAACAATCATAGATTCGAATTTAGTGGATGCTTCGAGTTTAATGACAAACTCGAAGCCAAGATCAAATTCGAACCAATGATCAAACTCGAATAGGTCGGTTTAAATAACAACAAAAGTCCAAGATTTTAACCAATTTAGACTTAGAAAATTACATCCATTAATCCTAATAGGTTCTAATCAAAGATATTTGTGATCAATTTGATGTTTCACCGGTTCAAAGTTTGTAATTTTGAGTTCCAAAGCTCATAGCATAAAAACTTCAAAATCAGTTGATTTTGCCTCAAATTAAGTCTAAAACCACCTAAATCTTGTATAATCTAGTTGATTATACCTAGATTTGTTTGTAGTCTCGAACACAAATGGATAAAAGTCGACAAATAGTAAGAAACTCGAAAATCGGCAAAGTCGAAGGAACAGAGTCGAAATCTCTCTGATAAACTTGAAGGGTCAAAGTCAAAGGTAGGTGATTTATGACTATCACTGTTGACCTATTCATACCAACCTCCTTCGAGTTTGTGAACCTTTTTCGAGTTTACTGTCAAACTCGAGGCCCTGCCAAATTCGAATGTATATTCGAATTTTGCTTAGACTCGAATTTAATCTGAAAATTTTGAAAATTTCGAAAATCTTTGAAATAAATTCAACTTTTTCAACTTTTTCGAGTAATGGAATAAACTATGCGAAATCATTTACCCTAAGCCCATGATTTTCACGCAATGTTTATTTTATTCAACTAGGATTGCACACTCAGTAAATTTTGACATTTTTCCTAAGTAAAAGTAAAAATAAAAATAAAAAATAAGAATAAAAATAAAAATAAAAAATAAAATTTTAAAAGTAAAATAAACTAAGATAAATTAAAGTAAAAATTGTGAACAAAAATTAAACTTAGACTAAACTAACTTATCTAAAATTTACAACCTATATTAAACACTTAACAGAATATTTTTGACGAGCATAGTCAAAGAAAGGTTCAATCAGATAGCTGTGTCAAATACGCACTTTCAATACTTAAACTTTCACACTTAGGAATTTTTGATTCCTTTGATTGTTTGTCGTGACATACATTTCTAGCCGATTGTTGGTATTATTTTCCCTTTAAACATGTTACATTTCGGAATATCCCTTGGCCTTTTTATTTATCATAAAATTATCTTACGTGACTCAAACATAGACATACTTTTATGATCAAGGCATACACACAATGATTATAACTTTTTGGTATTTGCAAACTTTCTTTAAAAGGCAAACATTACATACAACAAAGTGTCTTAGTTTGTCTTAAGGTTTATTTTTAAAGCTAGCAAGACAACGGTGACAGGTCTGTACCGACGTACAACAAAGCGACTTATCTTGCTAACTCGAATCAAAACAGAGGCAACAGGTCTGTACTTACGTACAACAGAGTTACTTGTTTTGACTCTCAACCCAGTATGCTTTTTTAATTCATTCCATTTTAAGATGTATCTGATGTTGCTATACATCCCCAGAAAGTTTGCATACCTCATTTAGAATCAAAGTTTGTATGTCTCTAACATAAAAATTAAGACCGATTGGTCATACATCTAAGTTAGTGACACGTTTGACTTTTTCTTGAATATTTTATTAGCCTTGAGACTCCCTATATGTATTATGCCTACCAACACATCATACCCGATAATGTATTACACTTAGAATATTAGGTGCATTATGTGTGAAAGCTAAACACTTAGAGATTGTAAAGACTGTGCTAATTTTCGTCACTTTGAACCTGTGTATCTAAGACTTAACTCTTTTTATGATATTCTCTTTTTTTGAATTTTTTATGGGTTTCTCTCTTTTTTCTTTTGTTTTTCATAAATAAAAGTAAGGAAAAATAATATCCTACTAACTTACTAAAAATGGAAACTATCCTAAGTTACTAAACTTACTATAAAAAGAAAGAAATACTACTACTAAAAAAAGAAATAAAACTCTACTAAGGTCAACTCACTCTGGATTACGCATTCCGTTTAGTTGAATCAAATACTCAAAACGTGACTGATCAAAAGCTTTGGTAAATAAATCAGCATTATTATCATCCGTTGCCACTTTTACCAGCTTGATTAAGTTCTTTTCAGCACAATCACGTATAAAATGATGCCTTGTGTCTATGTGTTTGGTTTTATTATGTTTAACTGGATTATTAGTTATGGCAATTGTTGACTGGTTATCTATCCTAATAGGAGTACGAGTGTAAGTCAAACTGTAATCCCGCAATTGTTGTTGTATCCACAGAACCTGTGAACAGCAACTACCAGCAGCAACGTATTCGGCCTCGCATGTTGACACGGCTACCGAAGTCTGTTTCTTGCATTGCCAGGAAACGAGTCTCCCTCCTAGGAATTGACAACCTCCAGTTGTTGACTTGCGCATCAAGCTACATCCTCCATAGTCTGAATCCGTGAACGCCTCCAATTCCAGATCGCCCTCCGCGTGATACCAAAGTCCCAGCCTCGGTTTCGACTTGAGGTATCGTAGAATCCTCTTCACAACTTTCATGTGCATCTCTTTCGGATTAGCTTAAAACCTAGCACAAATACAAACAGCAAACATAATATCAGGTCTTGAAGCAGTTAAATACATAAGTGACCCAATCATGGCCCGATATAACGTCGAATCCACATAGGTATCACTTTCAGTACCCGGTCCGAGATTGTGATTCACTTGAATCGGCGTGCTGAAATGAGCTGTCAGTTTTGTCCCTTCCATCCCGAAGCTCTCTAATATGTCGTAGACATATTTCGTCTGATGATAAACATCCCCTCCTTCTTTTAGTCAACTTGCAAACCCAGAAAGAAATTCAACTCACCCATTGCACTCATCTCGAATTTTGACTTCATCACCTTTTCAAAATCCTTGCACATTTGCTCGTCTGATGATCCAAAGATGATATCATCGACGTACACTTGTACCAAGATGAAGTGTTCTCCTTTTCGCTTTACGAACAACGTACTATCTATCCTTCCTCTTTCAAACCCATTTTCTGACAGATTGTTGGACAGAGTCTCGTACCACGCCCTTGGTGCTTGATGCAATCCATACAGAGCCTTATCTAATCGATATACTCTGTCTGGATATTTCAGATCTGTAAACCCGGGCGGCTGTTCCACATACACCAGTTCCTTCACTTTCCCATAGAGGAAAGCACTCTTAACGTCTAGCTGATAAACCTTAAAGCCCTTGAAGGAAGCAAAAGCCAGAAACAAACGAATTGCTTCCAACCTTGCTACTGGCGCGAACACCTCATTATAATCGATTCCTTCCTCTTGGTTGAAACCCTTTACAACTAACCTTGCTTTGTTGCGAGTGACTATACCCCGATCGTCTCTTTTGCACTTAAAAACCCATTTGGTTCCTATTGCTATTTCCCCTCGAGGTAATGGAACTAACTTCCACACTTCGAGTTTCCTAAATTGTGACAGTTCTTCCTGCATCGCTTCAAACCAAGAGTTATCTTTTAGTGCCATTTGCACGTCTTTCGGCTCTACTTGCGAGATGAAACAAGAATAGAGGAAGGTATGAAAGGCCTTGGAGTCATTTATCATCGACAACAACACAGTGTTGTTATTTAAACTACTCCTAGTCCTGACATCCGCATTAGGATTTCCTATGATGCTTTCTATAGGATGGTTCTTGTTGATCCTAGATGTCTCTATCTCGTCAACTCTCATATTATCCCCTAAGTTTGATCCTATTTCTCCTAACGGGGGAACGACCTCAGACTCCACATTTTCTTCCTCGTGGACAGTTTCCTCAGAGTTAGAAGTTGTTGTTTGAGTCTGATTTTCGTTTGTAGGTGCTTCAGAATCAGTGACTTCTGGAGATCGATCTTCAGTTGAAGTAGGCTCAGAAGTTGATTGAAAGGTGGTCCTCGGAAAGCTATGACCCTCGTCATTTAGATTCAACGACGCCATGTCCTTTTCGATAGTACCTGCATTTTCATCCAAATGAATGTTAAAAGACTCAAACAGTCTGTCATAGTCAAATATCCATTCCGGACCTGTTTGGGGTTATTGTGTATAACTTGTGACTTCAATGTTATACACAATCTCTACTGTACCATTAGTTTTGTTAAAAACCCGTTTGTTTGGTGAGTTCGGCACATAACCTAGGAAGTATCCTTCGTCAGCCTTTTCACCAAACTTAGGTTGATGTTTTGTTCGCAATAAAGTACATGGTACCCCAAAAGGTTCGAAGCCAGTTAAATTAGGTGGCCGTTTATTCAAAACTTCATAACAGGTTTTGTTCAAAGTTTTGACAGTAAGGACCCGGTTTAAAATATGGCATGCGGTATTCACTGCCTCCCCCCAAAACATGGTAAGAAGCTTTGAATCCGATAACATGGTCCTTGCTGCCTTAATCAATGTCCTGTTCTTTCGTTCGGCCACCCCATTTTGTTGTGGCTCATAAGGTGCACTAAATTGATGCACTATGCCCTTTGATAGGCAATATACACCAATTACTGTGTTTTTAAACTCTGTTCCGTTATCACTACGAAGTCGTTTAACCCTTGTTCCATATGAATTCTCCACTTGGTCTAAGAACCCAATGAGCTTGGAAGTCGTCTCGTCCTTTGTACCTAGAAATAAAACCCAAGAAAAACGTGAGTAATCGTCAGTAATAACTAAACGGTACCAACTACCACCTATACTCCTTTTGTTGATTGGTCCGAAGAGGTCCATATGCAACAAATCGAATGTGGCAGTGATGGAGTTCTGAGTCTTGGTCTTGTGTGCCTTGTTGTGTTGTTTCCCTTTCTTGCACGGTAGACACTTATCCTCGAACTGAAAACTCTTCATCGGAACACCTTGCACCAGTCCATTTTTCGTAATGTAGTTCATCTTCCTTAGGTGCAACTGTGCCATGTGTCTGTGCCATAAAACCGACTCTGTCTCTGAAGCTTTAGATAACAAACAGATTGGTCCCATCGAAGATTCAGGCTTGTTCATGTCGAGCATGTACAAGTCATTCTTCCTTGGAGCCCTCATCAGTATCCACTCTTCAGGTATCGTGAAACCCGGTTTTAGCACCAACGCCTCAGTATCAGTGAACAGCACTGAATTCTTCTTATCACAGATTTGAGATACACTAATGAGATTATGAACCAGTTTATCAACGTGATAAACTTGATCCAATTTGATCGTCCCATTAGTGACCACTCCAGTACCAGTGATGTTTCCTCCTTTATTTCCAGCGAATGATACAAAGCCCCGATTTCCTCCCTTGAAGTCTGTAAGTAGACTTCTTTCCCCTGTCATGTGCCTAGAGCACCCACTGTCGACGAACCATTTGTTGTTTAGACCTGTGGTTATCGCCTGCACAAGAATGAAAATAGGTTAGTTATCACGGGGAACCCAAGCCATAACTGACTTGGTAATACAATTCTCGTCCACATACTTAAACTCTTTCAAATACCCATCTCTTCTTTCAGGTGACTTGGGTCTTTGAACTGGAGTTTGTTGTGGTGCCGAGTGATTTAAGTTCACTCTTTGCCTTTGCGTAGGCATTTGCTGTGGAGCTCTTGAATAATTACGATAATAGTTCATTTTAGACTGATATCCCTGAGCTCTACCCGGTGTCTGATGTCTAACAGGAGTGTGTGACCTAACCGGGGTGTAAGCTCTGCTAGGTGTTGTACTCCTATATTGTTGTGGCGGTCCAGACCTAGATTGACTAATGACTCGATTTGGTGAATTAGTCCTAGTCACTTCTTTTGGTCCAACTTTCACCGGTGTTGGTTTCACAGCAGATTTTGGTGTAGCTTGCACAGTTTTCTCGGTATTCTGAGAACTACTAGTGCTTGCAACACTTGTAGAAGGCTTAACTTGTTCTGGCTTCCCTGTCTTAGGTGTATTGTCTAATTTCTTATGCGGACAGCTAGAAGCAACATGCCCCCTTTCGTGACATCTAAAGCAAGACATTTTATCAATTGACTTTTTGTGTGTGCCCTTTGATTTAGGTGTCTCACTAGTGTCTGGTCTTTTGGTGCATCTATAGTGACTGGTTCATCATCCTGATCATTAAAGTCAATTTTGTGTTTTCCTACAGGTGTATCACTAGAGGATGGCACAAATTTAACTTTCTTAATCTTAACATTAGTATCAGTCACCTTAGTTGCATTTTCCTTTACAGGTTCAGACATTGGTTCCGGTATTTCCTCTAAGTCTACTGATTTCTCAGTTTTCTCCTAAGGTTGAGGTACATAGTTGTCATTGAAAGACGGAGGACTCTCATGACATCCTAGACCTACAGGCTTTTTAGATTGACGTTGTGCATCTAAAATTTTCCCTAGGTTAAGAGATGAGTTCCTAAACATTTCAAGTTTACTATTTGCCTCAGCTACCTTTACCTTAGACTCAGCTAGCTCTATGTCTTTTGGTTTTCAGCTCCTTGGTCAATGCCTCAACATGTTCGAACATGAGTTCTAACCTAACACACTGTTCGCTCAGTTTGTCCTTTAGAACTATATCATCATGTGCATCAGCCTTAAGCTTATCCCTAAGATCTTGCTTTATATCTATGAGGCTAGCATTATCTGATTTTAAAGTTTCATTTTGAGCAGATATGTTTTGATGTGATTCTAGTACTAAATTTAACCTATCATTAGATGTAGCACATAAAACACACAACTCATGGAAATGTGAAAAGTTCAGACTTACCTTGGTATGATCTGATTCCACATTGGCCATCTGAGCGGCAAACTCCAGGATTGTCTGATCATCTGACTTCTCTACCCACATCGGACTGCTTTCATTTTTGCTGCTGTCCCCTATGATTTCCTCTGCCCCTTCACCTCCAGTCTCAGTCACTTCAGACATAAAGGCTCTAGCGTTCGATTCTGGATGTGTACTCCAGTCATAAGTGCCGTCTAGCTGTCTGTCTGATGTGACATTAGATAACAGACCAGCTATATTTGCTTGACTGGTTGAAGAACTCGGAAGATAATGCCCTTGTGATTGGTTCTTATACTGTCCCTGATTCTGAGTCTATCCCTGGTAATTCTCTACCTTCGGTCTCTGACACTCTCTAGCGAAGTGTCCTAGCCCTTGACAGTTGTAGCATTTAACCTTTGACTTATCAAATCCAATCGTATTGTTGCTCATATTCAGATTTCTTCCCGTCCTTTTGATGAACCTCTTAACTCTCTGAGTTACCATGGCCAGTTGCCATTGTAGATCCATCTCTTCAAGATCGTCAGGGTCTACCTGATCGTAATCCTCATCCCAGAGTGCAGGATCGTTGATTTTGCCCTGAACGCAATTGCCGTAAGCGGCCACGAATGAAGCCAACAGATTCAAATGGTCTTCAGCCGATTTTGCGCTCATAGGCATCTTAGAATAACCCTGAGATGTAGATGTCGGTGTAGCCTGATGCTGATGTTCTTCTGGTCTAGTAAACCCTAAGAAAGCCATACTCTGTGAGTCTTCTGGCTCAGCTGGTGACGATGTCTCTCCCGAGAAGAAGACTGTAGCTGTCTTCATTTCGGCTGCCACTGAAGGTTTTGATTTTCCGAAATACATTGCTGGATTTTGAACTTGTTCATAATCCGTTTCTGCCTTCAGTAACTCAAAATGATACACCCTCAGCGTTCCCATAACATTCTCTAGAGTTAGAGCATAGTATTTGTCACACCCTGCTACCCCGGTTGGTAGCGAGGCGTGACGAGTGCGGAAGCGTAACCATAATCATAATGAACGACCACTATATGGACGTTTTCAAAAATACATCGGCGTAACTTTAAAAGATATAAATGTTTTACATAACCCAAAATGATAAAGAGAAGTTCGCAAGGTACAGAGATTTAAATACATAATTAAATCATCCAAAATAATGCAAATAAATCTCCGATGGTTTGAAACTGAGTGCGACTCCTTAAATGCGGAAGCTTGAAAATACTACCGATGTGATGGACTTGCCTTAATTTCCTGAAAATACACGCTAAAATACGTCAACAAAATTGTTGGTGAGCTCATAGGTTTACACGTAAATCTGACTCGTATGGACAACAATAATAGAGACTGAATTTATAAAATCATAAGTTCCTTGTTATGTATTACATATAAACCACCATGCAACCGAAGCTTAATTTAAAATGAGTTTGCCCTGTGCAGTATTCCCATACGTAATACCGTTTGTTGAATATATACGCACCCGCTGTTAGCCAATCCGACTAACCCGAGTGGGGGACATGACTCCCAATAGATCTATCCACAATATATTCGCGCTTACAAATAAATGCAATTAACGGTTCATGATATCAGAGCTAATGGAACCCAATGTGTAATACATAATAGAAATGAAAATATTTCCGTGTCCATATAAAAACGAAGCATGTATTTCATCCCCAAAACATAACAGTGTGAAAATAGGGGCTATGAGAACTCACCGAGCGTGTGATGACAAAAATCTAGCGTAAAAAGCTTTTAGCGTAAATGGATGGATGATGCGTCGAGTGAGTTTAATCGAGTCCTAAATGATAATAAGGACTTAATATCTCTAATATATGATGATATATATATTTATAGATTTTTATGTCTTAAATCACACAACATTATAAGTTTATAAATAAAATTCGCTTAAAACGTCAGGTTTATATATATTAATTTTCCAGCTTTTTCGGAGGTTTATCGGCCTACTTTGAGGTTGTTTTTGACCAAGCTCCAAAATGTTTTAGACTTTGGTTTTCAAGGACATTAAACTACTATATACAAAGGATTTTTAGAATCAAGAATGGCCATTTTTCGAGATGTTTAGGTTGGTGAAAAAGCTCGTTAAAAACCCTATGTTGGCCATTTTTGAGCTGTCAAACTTTCGGTTTCCCAAATAATTTCTGGAGGTCTTAAACTCCAAAATAAATTATGCAAAATTCCAGATCTATAGTTAAGACATAGATCTAACTTTTTAGACAAGAATCAACTCATTTCGTTGAGTTATGAATTAGTTATGATTTTTCAAAGTCGATATAAATTTTCTGCCGAAAATCCGTAGTCTATAAACTTAAAACAACTTATGATTCTTGTTGTTTATTCAAAGACTACTTGTATAAAAGTTATAAAAGTTATATAACACATATATAACACATGTTTTCATAATATTAACATGTTTGTAATGTGTTCATATATTCATATGCACATTTAAAGAAACAACTTAAAAATAAAACTAGAAACTTATAAACTTGAGTTTTTTTTTTTTATGAAACTTGTTGTTGTTGGTGATTATATATATATTATGCAAGACTTATATAAACGTAAATGTATGATGAAATAAGTTAGTATTTACTTACTTTGAAGTATTTGGATTGTGATTTTGAGTAGAAATTGAAATTCTTGCAAGGTATGCACCAAAACTCTTGAAGAACACCAAGAACACTTGAATGAAGAATTTTTGTGATGTGTGTGTATGTTGGCCGGTTCTATGGAGAGAAAAGAAGGGTTTTTGGTGTGCTTAAAATGAATGAAAGACTTCCCTATTTATAGAGAAATTTTGGTCTTTCAAATGATGAAAGGCATGGGAGACAAAAGTTGAGTGCACTTTTTAACAAAATGATGGTGTTTAAAGTAATATTATTTAATTAAAAGTCAACTACTAATTCAACACATGTCTATGGCCTTAAGGCCGGCCATATACATGATTATTCATGTATTTATATTTTTTTTTTGTATAAATGTATTTAGAAATGTATTCTTGTATTTTCCTTTTCTTGAAATTTTATAAATACTTATGGATGAATTGTTTTAATGAATTGTTTTAGCTTTGCATAATTAATGTTAAGTAATTGTATTAGTGTATGATTAGTGTCACTAATCATAATTTAATTATATACTTAGTTGAATTAATCCCTCATATCGTAAATCGATCAGATTAATTGATTTCCCGATTCATCGCACCGATGAATTTGATTCAAATTGAGTTGAATTTTCTAATAAACCTTGTTAATCACTTGATAAATTTCTAATGACCACTGATTAGGCTATAATTGGCTATTAAATACAGATTAGGGCATTATTGCTAACCTGGTTTAGTGTCGGATGTTACAGTATTTGTCCTCATCATGCTTAATCAAGGCCACATACATTGCCCATTTGGCCGGTAAAGCATCCAGAAGCTTATTATTCTTCTCTGTATCACTATACTCAATGTCATGACTGTCTAACTCAGTCAGCAGATGATAAAAACGAGTGATAGTGTCTTCCAGCTTTTCATCCTTCAGTGCCTTGAAGATTGCGAACTGCTGCTTGAGCATTTCCATTCGTTTCCTTCTAACCCTCGGGTTACCCTCACACCGTTTTTCCAATGCCTCCCACAGCTCTTTTGCTGTCTTCTGATTACGGAAGGTGTGTAGTATGTCCTGAGGTAACGCCATTCTGATGATAGCGTATGCACGATTCTCTGCTTCAAACAGCTTTTTATCATCCTTCATTTTAGAATAAGGAACAACCTTTTGTCATCCTTCTACCTCAACTGTCAGTGGAATGTATCCCTCGTCGATACAGATCCACATGCGCATATCATTGAATCGCGCGAAGTCGGCAAACCGATCCTTCCACCAGTAATAATCTTCAAGTTTCATCAACTTTGGCGGAGTATTTGCTTTTCCGACCTCGTGATCCATCTCCAGAAACCGTTGTAGACTTGTCATTGTTTCAAAGATAATTGAATTTAAACTAATTAATTTAATTCGAAATTAATTTAAATTAATTCTTTCGAATTTAGGTAAATTCGAATTTAATTAAATTTAAATCTATTTGGGATTAAATTCGAGTTAAGTTCTTAAATCCAATTAAAGTCGAAATTAATGACAAATTCGATGGGTCTCTAAATTCGAATATCCACTTAAATTCGAAACTCACTAAATTCGAAACCCAATTAAAATCGAATGTCCCCTATTCGACTTTGTTGTAAAGTCGAAATCCAAGATAAAGTCGAAATGGCCAAAATCGAAATCACTTTTAGGAAACTTGAAAGGAGCGTATTTTGGTGAAACTCAAAAATGAGCAAAACCCTAATTTCTCCTTAACAAAGTCGAGCGCCGCAAATTCGAGAAACGGCTAATACCTCGAGTTTTTCACGTTTTTCAGATTAAATCAATATTTTTACAAGTAAAAATATTGATTTTGATCAAAAACGTGAACTACAACAAAGTATTTCCCGGAATCCAATTTGATAAGCTCGAAAAACTCAAAAACACGTGAGATTAACCGTCCAAAAGCGTCAAGAAACCTAGGATGTATCTTTATGAACACGAAGAACACCCCGCTGGCTCTGATACCACTTGTAAGGTCTTGCAACTACACAGATCTATCTAGACGCGACACACACCAACGAGTGCGGAATCCTCGTTAGCGACTTGACGGATATAACACTCACACGAAACACGGAGACTACCACAACGTTGTACGATCGATTACGAACGAACCTACGCGATGATTCTCTCCGAACGAACACAATATCAGCTGATAAACTCGAGATCGCCTTTTGCTAATTGCTCACACGAATTCTGCAAAAGTCTCTTAATGATTCGAGTTAATTCCTAATTATAGGGTTCCATTCGAGTTTCTCATGGAACAAACTCGAATCCAGGCCCAAGGCCCATTCGAGTTTGTCTACATGACACATTCGAATTTACCTCTCATGTTAAATTCGAATTTATCCTATATTCGAATTTCACATGTCCAACTTCTATCTAAATATATTATTTAACTTATGTTTGAATTAATCTTTGGACTTTATGTTTGAACATCTTGTAATACATTACATCAAGTTCAAACATACAATCAATAACTATTAAACATATATAAACACATATATCAAATACTTGGTAACATGACTTAGACAAAATGCAAATGCGACTTAGACTGCTATCGTCACACAGAGTGTACCAACATTTGTTCACCAAATAACAGCTCCAGCAAGAGAAAGGTTTTTGATGTATCCTAGGTTCGTGATGATGCTGATCAGACATTTTTTGCCAAATCTGCCGCAATTGCCAGAAATTCAGAGTGTTGCCATGATCGACAAGCGGATTTTTGCAGATTGTCAAGCGCATCATGCCCGTAGGGGTGAATTGGTTAGACCAGTAGATGCACCAGTTTTTGGTGCTGTGGTGAATTCTGATTTTGAAGCTCCAGAAGGTGCGAACTGGGCTAATGAAGTTCAAGTACAGCAGCAGCCGCAACAACAACAGCAACAGAAGAGGCCTCAGCAACAACCAAGAAGGAGGCAGAGAGATCAAGTTATACAAACTCAGGCTACAAGGCCTTCAACTAGCAGAGTACAGGAATCAGTAGAAGCAGGTTCTTCAACGGACGCTGCGGGTCCTTCAGTTGTAGCCCCCGTAATTGATCCGCGGAGACTTTAGAAGAGATTTGGGCTCAAGGCTCGCATGCAAATGAAGAGATTACTACTGAGTTTGTTTGAGATATTCTGGAACCTTCAGTTGATGAAGAAGATATTCTGCGCTAGATAGATGAATATAAACCTGAGGTAGAGGGTCAAGCTGTGACCACATCTGAATCTAAGTCCGAAGAAGCTGAAGAGATTGAGGTAGATGAAGTAGCTGAAGAAGCAGCAGCAAAAGAGATAGAAGATCCGGCTGTCTGAATAGGAAGATATGGGTCCAGAATAGTGGTTTATGACCAAGAGGCAGAAAAGAGAAAAGCGTCTAGGGATTCGGATGAAGATGACTCTGATTTTGAGATTGAAGATACAGCTCCGTTGGTACCTAGGCATAGGGCCAAAAGGCATAGATTTATGCAGGGAGCTTCGTCTGCTTCTGCCTCTGAGCCTGAAACACCATCCGCTCAACCATCTATTCCACCACCACCCGTTCAATCATCAATTCCACCACCAATCATCCCGTCACCTATCACATCCATTCCATCCACCTCATCCACCTTCACTGACAATCAAAGGTGTTCTGAGCTCAGAAGCAAGGTAGATTTCCAACAAGTCCAAATATTTCAACTTACGAAAGCCGTCGGCGAACTTCAAGCACATAATGCAAACATTGATAAAGAAAATCTTGAATTGAAGACATTCGTCGCCGATCAGGCTGCAGAGATCCGCACTATGAGGTCCCTCATTGAGGAATTAATGAAAAACCTAAAGGCTCAGGGGGAGACTAGTTGCAGGGATACTGAGGAGTTGAGAAGGGAAGATGACGAAGGCAATGATCCCGATGCACCAAAAGACAGTGAGCCAGTATATTTTTCTGCTGCTCAACATGCCGAAGTTCAGGGGGAGCCGAGTCAGACTGGAGCTGAAGGAGGTGAAGCTAGTCCCTCAAAGACTTTTGAGAGCGAGATGATAGACGCTCTTAGGGATATTGAGGAAGAAGTGATGGAGTTTGATTTTGAGGATGAGATGGAGGAGTTGGAGGAAGGAGAGAATTCGTGCCGGAGGAAATAGTTGAGTGAAGATCCGATGACGAAGTGATAGAGGATGAAGACGACAATGTCAATGAAGTGATTGTAAACTCACAGCCTATCACGGAGTTGTATGTCCAAGACAATCACAATGTGATTGATATTGATGAGATCAAACTAGCCTCGGTAGCGAATTCTGAACTTGAAGAAGCTGAAAAAGAGCCATCTAGGGCTGAATTGATGAATCTATGGTTTAGGAAAGAAGAAAAGAAGACAGAGCCGAAGATGAAGAAAAGAATGAGAGTTCCGGGCTCCGAAAATCTCTCAGGTGGAATTATCAGCTGGTTCCTTGATAGAGAATTGCAGCTATTTATATTGAAAAGGAGAGATAGACTTCAATACTTAAGGCGAACACTGAAAGTATTCAACACACTGCCCAAGGTTGAAGTGAATGAGTTAGCTTGGAAGGAGTTGATCAATATTGGTGACGACCCGTATGCTGAAGTGATTGCGAAGATTATAAGAAAAGAGGGTCGGTCAGGCAAATTTGAGAGGCTCAAGCCGAGGACCGGAAAGAGAGTTGAGGACGAGTCGAGAATAGATCCTCATACAGGTAGGCCATGGGCCAGAATGGTACACAAACCTGTAAGATGTTTGAAGAAGGTGCCAATGAAATCAAAGCCACAAAATGTTTTAAATAACATGAAATGGTGGTATATCGATAATGAGACTGCTGAAGCTGTAATGCAAGATGCACAATACAAAGTTATTTTGAAAGTGTATGGTCCACTGCACTTAATAAATCTATCAAATGACGACCTGAAGAAGCTACATGATCAGCCTATCTTCTTCCACGAAGGATGGAGATCTGAAGCCAGGAAGTTCCAGAAGATAGTAAGAATATGTATAGATATAGGCCTATATGCAGGAAGTAGTCTATATGGTCCAAGTACTTAGTCAATATGTAAATAGTTAGAAGCTATCGTCAAGGGGGAGTATGTTAGTACATCTTGTGTGACGATAGCAGTCTAAGTTTTGATAGCATTTTGTGTAAGTCAAGAAACTTGGTATTGAATATTGACTAGTGTTTGATATATGTGATTATGTGTGTTTGATATTAGTTGTTTGTATGTTTGAACTTGATGTAATGTATTACAAGAAGTTCAAACATAAAGTTCAAAGATAAATTCAAACATAAGTTAAAACATAAGTTCAAATATAAGTTTAATATGTAAAGTTCGAATTTATAGGAAAATTCGAATTTGTCAATGAGGACAAATTCGAATGGGCCTTGGGCCTGATTCGAATTTGTCCTAGACAAACTCGAATCTGTCAGTATAATTAAGGGTTAATTCGATTAATTATTAGACTTTTGCAGAATTTTAGAGCGATTAAGCAAAAGGGCGATCTCGAACTTGTAAGTTTCCAGAGAGTTGTTTCGGAGAGAATCATCGTGTAGGGGCGTTCGTAGTCGTTCGTCTAACACCGTGGTAGTCTCCGTGTTTCTGTGAGTGTGATCTTACCGTCAAGCCGCTAACGAGGATTCCGCACTCGTTGGACGGTGTCGCATCGAGATAGATACGTAGAGTCAAAACCTTACACAGTTTCATGTTTCTTAGAGTTGAAATAGAGGAACTGGATGAAACCAGAGAGCAGCTTGAAGAGTTGTTCAAAGAAGGAGTACCACCACTGTCTTGAGATCCATCTACTATCTGAATAGGTGAAGAACGGAAGTTGTCCATCTGTTGGACAGGCTTGCCATTATTTGCACCCATCATCAACAGTCCAAATTGTTGAATCTCTATGTACATTAGTTGTACTTTGTTACATTAGTTGTAACTTTTATTTTTTACATCGGTTGTAATATGCACTAGTACATCAGTTGTACTTTTGTAAAAACATGTTTTGTTTATGTAATCAAAAATCAGTATATATATAAACTGATCTTTTACTGTACTTTGATGTTGTAGTTTCATTTCAGCAAAATGTATTGTAAAAATATATAGTGGTTATTGATAAAATCAGCTTAGACTGATTATTGCAAATAGGGGGAGATTGTTAGGCACAAAAAGGCCTCAGTCAAACCTACTCTCCATCTTAGGGGGAGATTTTTAATCAAACCTGTTTGATGCACTTGAAGGTATAATTTAAGGCCTGTTTATGCCTTATTGAAACCTGAAAAGTGATTTGCAATATGAGTCAAAGTTGTTTACACTGTTGTATTCGTTGCAACAAAGGCAGATTGTTCAAATTGTTCTGTCTGCTGAACAGGCTGGACATAAACTGTCTACGCTGCTCTGTTCTGTTGAGCAGCTTGGACAGATTCTAAGTGTTCTGTTATTTGTGAAAAGAACATGTTCTTTGTGAACAGGCTAAACACTTTATGGAATATGTTTCCAAGTCCTCATGTATAGTTTTTGGCTACAAGATCAGTTTACAAGTCGAAGACAAAGTGGAAAACAGAAACTGCAAAAGTCTGCCAACGCTGTTCTGTTACATGAAGACAAAAGTATATTTGAAATGGGTGACAGACCATTTCTTATATCAAAATGGCCTTAACAAAAGAAGAAAAATGCAAAGTTGACTTTCCTCTTTTTGTTAAAGGCTTATGAAACAGAGACAAAAAGATAAAGACAAAGATTCTGCCACATGAAGATAAGTCTCCTTTTTCAGAATGTGCAGAAAAGTTGTTTTGTCTTTTTGGAGAGACATCCCACTATCTCATCGTCCAAAGAAGAAGCTTCACTGAGATTCTCAGTGAGAGTATAAAAACGAAGCTTCTAAGGATGGTGAGAACCAAAAAAAAGAGTGAGAAATTCAGATCGTGCATTGAAGTGTGTTATTCCATGCATGCAAGTCTGCTTGAATAGAACAGTAACGTGTGTCTAAGCTACTCATATTCAAGTTGTCCATCTATGTCTTGTAAAATCAGTGAGTTCATCTAAGTGAGTGTATTCATTGTATCTAGTCTGAGTGTGTCTTAGATTAGTTGAACATCTGTTGTATCTGTCATCTCAGCTTGAACCTTTCCGCAGTCAAGCTTGTTTGATTAACACTTGTTAATAGTACACACAAACATTGAAAAAAGAGTGTTGAAATTTAATTTGTTTTCACCCCCCCCCCCCCCTCTACAGCCCCCCCCCCCCCTACAGCTTAGAACAATGCTCTAGGGAAACCTTTTGAGACCTACAAATGCTTTAGCTAATGTAACCTAATTGTGCTAGAAGTTGCCCTAAAATGAGTCGCTGCTGTCTTTTCAATCAGATTTGACGTGTCGTGATCACGACAAAAGTAGTGGTCACGAGCCTAGTTCGTGGTCATGACAAAAGTCATGGTCACGAGTTATCTGGCTATAGCAAACTCATTCCAGCTTCAAGGGAGGTCGGCTAAATCCGTGAATTCAACGTTTTCGCTTCATTTTTCATCTTTTTGGCAACATGGCGGCTTTAAACCTACAAAATTTAAATATGAAGCAAATCAATACCATTTCCACATATATCGAAGCTAAAACCGCTAAAATGTAAGACAAAATGATACAAAAATTATATACAAATGACATCATATCAAATAACCCCACACTTGAGCATTGCTTGTCCTCAAGCAAACCTGCTCAAAAATATCCTAAGCTAAGCCTCATCTCAAATAGTTCTCTCAATCATAACGCGCATCTGGACTCAAAAGTAATAAAGATCTGTTAAAATGCATTTGAGACTAACAATGGCAAGAAAGATCTATCCAAACTAAGAGACGCAAAAACTATAAAATAGCATGTTGAAAACTTTGGAACCTAGCGGCATGAACTAACGCCTCACAAGGATTTCACTCAACACCCATACGTGTATAGGCTAATGTGTATATATGCACAAAATATTCACTCGGTGCCAAACATGTCAACAATATTAGCATAGGCTTGAAAATAAACCACATCTCCGTCACATATGAACAAAAATCAACACATAAGGGACTTAAGGGTTGTAAAATGATATGATGTCATTTGTATATATTTTTCATATCATTTTGTCTTACATGTTAAATTTTGTGGTTGTTTCTGCTCTGTAACTATTATGTTTGTTTCATTTCTTAGTTATGGATTAGCAGTAGACCTTTTTCTGGATTGATGTTCTTAATTGAGGAGCTCCTCAGTTGGATTTTAGTTCCTAACTTGCTACATGGGTGATGATTGCTCAAAGAGGTATAGACTTACAGTCGGTAAGTTGTGAATTATTATGGGATTTATTATGAAATGATGATATTATAGTTGTGTTAGTTGGGTTTGTAATATTTAGATATTATTGTAATATGATGGTCCGTTAATGGTAGCTATAAAGTCGTTTTGGTAGCATTTTGTTTAAAGTTATTCACAACAACTTGGAAAGAGTATTAATATTATATTTCTTTTTTAAATAAAACCCTTTAACCCCGGTTTTTTAATAACAAACCTGGTCTTAAAGTGCATAGAACATAGGGTAAAAAATATATCAGACCCGGTTGCTTATTACGGAACCGGGGTTAAAAACCTTTATACCCCGGTCTATGTCATATACCAACAACCTAACCCCCTAGTTTACCCTGGTTAAAGAACCGGGGCCTATTATCAAAATAATCGGGATAAAAGGGTATTTTTGTACTAGTGCAAGCTTTTTATGCTTGTCAAGGCTCCTCCTTATAAATCCATCTTTTGGTCTCTTTTCCTATGTGAGACAAATCTTGTCTTCCATCATGGGTTTTTTTCATTCCAAACATCCAACTTTGAGCATCGATATCTAATTCATCTTAACTTTGTTTCTTGACGTTCTTTATATCGTTGTGAAAATATCCCCAAGGAGAACGCAAACTCATTAAATATTAATTATATATATTACTTTCATATATAATTAAATTTATCCAAACCCATGAAAAACACACTTTTTCACAAGTTTTCCCGACATTATCAACAAAGGCCCAAATGGAAAACATGGAATGAGAAGGTCTTTCGGATGAACATAGTACCTGTCGAATTCTTTTATATGGATTAAAAATAGAAGTTAACAAGTCAGCATCAATCAAGTGAATGGAATGGTGTTGTGATCAATTAAAGGCATAGTAGTTCAACGATTTCTTCTTATGTATTTTATATAATTCTAGCAGCTTATCAGTTTCAATAAAATCTAACCTTTTTATAAAAAACTATAAAGTAGTTATGTGTATCAGTATATGTGAGTTAGGTGTATCAATCACATGCTTGTTTATGTGGATTTTGGAGGTATGATTTGATCGAATTATTATGAAAATCGTCATCATATCGATGCAAACGGAAGCTTTAGATGTGGGTGATGGTGTGTCCATGTGAATGTATATAAGGTGGATGTCAATGATCTTGTTTCAATAATATGTGGATGATGACATGTAAATCTGTAACCAATTCGATTTCTGCCATGTATCTTGAATTGTTTGGTTGTTAATCTTAAAATTTGAATAGCTGAAAATGTGGTGTTTAATTGTTTTTTTCTTAATTTGTTGTTGCTATTAGTATTATTAAAAATAAAAAAATGTTGTTATATTTGGTAATATATAGTATATTTGGTAATATAAAACATTGGTGAACTAATAAACAAGTTTTTAGGTTATCAGGTAGTTACGGTTTTAATAATTTCTAAAAGGTATTTGATATGATGTCATTTGTATATATTTTTCGTATCAATTTGGCTTATATTTTGGCGGTTTTAGCTTAGGTATATGTGGAAATGGTATTGATTTGTTTCATATTAATATTTCATAGGTTTGAAGCCGCCATGTTGTCAAAAAGATGAAAAATGAATCGAAAACGTTGAATTCACGGATTTAGCCGACCTCCCTTGAAGCTGGTATGAGTTTGCTATAGCCAGACAGCTCTTGACCACGACATAGGCTCGTGACCACGACTTTGTTCGTGATCACGACACGTCAGATCTGATTAAAAAGACAGAAGCGACTCATTTTAGGGCAACTTCGTATTTTTCTTAGGGTAGCAGCCTTTTTCACACACTTTAATATGCGATTAGTAGGTGTAAGTAGGGTTTTTGTTTTTCTAGCATAGTTATGGTTAGATTAGCTAAAGCATTCGATTTTCCTTGGTGATTCAAGCATTCTATTACGATTTCTTCTTCAAATTCGTCATTTCAGCTACGGTTTTGGTATAATATTTCCTTTAAACTTTCTGATATGGTTTTGTTTAGTTTAGATTTCGTTTATTTTATTGTTCTTAGCATGATTAGTGAGTAGTTTTGTTAACATTCACTTGGATTTTGTTTCTTGATGGATACATGAAGCGATTTTGATGTTTTAGTTGGAAAATTGTATGTCTCAATTGTATATTGTTAGGAACAAAAAGGCCTCGGTCAAACCTGTTATACATCTTATGGGGAGATTATTAATCAAACCTGTTTGATGCATTTGAAGGTATAACTAAAGGCCTCTTAATACCTTATTGAAACCTGTAAAGTGATTTGCAATTTAAGTCAAAGCTGCTTACCCGGTTGCATTTGTTGCAACTAAGGCAGACTGTCCAAGCTGTTTTATTCTGTTGAACAGGCTGGACATAAACTGTCTCCGCTGCTCATGTCTGTTGAGCAGCTTTGACCAAAACTAAGTACTCTGTTCTTTGTGAACAGGTTATACACTTTATGGAATATGTTTCCATGTCATCATGTAATGTCTTGGACTAGAAGATCAGTTTACAAGTCGAAGACAAAGTGAATATCTTAAATGGGTGACAGACCATTTATTATATCAAAATGGCTACAAGAAGAGGAAATGATTAAAGTTGACATTCCTCTTTAAGGTAAAGCAGTCTTCAACAGAGACAAAATGAAAAAGACAAAGATTCTGTAATGTAGGGACAAATTTTGTTTTGTCAGAACGTGCAGAAAAGCAGTTTTGTCTTTTTGGAAAGACACTCCACTATCTCTGCTTCCAATGAGGAAGGTTCACCAGGATTCTCTGTGAGAGTATAAAAGGAAGCTTCTAAGGAATGTGAGATAACTAAGAGTGAGATATTCAGAACGTGGAAAGAAGTGTGTTTTCATGCATGCAAAGTCTGCTTAGAATAAAACAGCTAATTGTGTCCAAGCTATTTTTGTTCAAGCTGTTTGTCTGTCTTGTAAAAATAGTGAGTTCATCTTTGTGAGTGTATTCATTGTAACTGGTATGAGTGTGTCTTAATTTAGTAGTCTATCTAATGTATCTGTCATTTCAGCTTGAACCTTTCCGCAGTTCAAGCTTGTTTGTAACTAACACTTGTTGATAATATACATACAAAACATTGAGAAAGTGTGTTGAAAATTTTTAGTAGTTGTATTCACCCCCCCCCCCCCCCTCTACAGCTTAGAGCAACATACTATGGAAACCTTTTGGGACCTAAAACTGGTATCAGAGCAGCTTAGAGTGTGTGTTAACTCTTGATCACTCATTTCTCCCTATTTCCACCATGGACAACAGTGCTGCCAGCTTTTCTTCCTACTATGACAATGGGTCAATGTCAAACCTCCTAAGTTCAACCATCAAAACTTCTCTGGCTGGAAGTGCAGAATGATGCTATATTTAGAGAATCTGGATGTACAACTACAAGAGATAGTGATGGAAGGTCTCTATGTGCCAACTTCTGTACTACTATAACTCCTGCTGCCGAAGGAGCTATTCCTGAAGTCAGGACTATTGAGAAAGCAAAAGCTCAATGGTCTGATGAAGACAAAAGGCTAGTTGCTCTTGATGCAAAAGCTAGGAACAACCTTTTTATTTCTCTTCCTAATGATGTATTCAAACAGGTTGAGAAAATGAAGAGTGCAAAGGAGATGTGGGATACTTTGTGTACCGTCTTTGATGGTCTCACTATCACACTGGATAACAGGATCAACAATCTTATTAGACAGTATCAACTATTCTTTGCAAAGCCAAAGGAGACTCTCACTGAAACCTATACCAGGTTCACTGCTCTGATCAATGATAAGTTGTTGGGATCACCAAAGATAGTTTAACTATGGTGAACAAAATTTTGGACATTTTGCCTGAGGAATGGAATTACTTCTCTACTATCCTCAGAAACTCAGGCACCATCAGAGGTATGAATCATGTAAATCTTTATGGATCCTTGCTAAATGATGAACAATCAAGGAAATAGAAAAGAAATGCCTTAGAGATGTCCAGAAGAGGTGCTGCCTTAGTCGCCCGTGTGAGACAACCTGCTGGTCACGTGTGTGATGTGTTCACACAAGCTGATCAACAGGCAGATGATGAAATAGAGGAAATGTCCAAGGAAAAGGACTGTGAAGACCTTACTGAGTTGATGATGAGCAAATGATTACTATGCTTGTCAGAAAATTCAATAAGAAGAGGTTTGGTGGTAAGATGCTGCAAAAGAAATCAGTTGCCATCAAGAAGAAGGCATTTGACAAAACTAAGGCTGAGTGCTTTAAATGTGGCAGAACAGGCCATATAGCTGCTAACTGTGTATCTAAAGTTGTTGGCTCTTCCTCCAAACCATACAAGATAAACAAAGACGATGGCTACGGGGTTATGTACCTAATGGCCATGGCCAAGCTGAAGAAGCTTGAAGACTCAGTGGCTTCCAACAAGCAGAATGGACTTATGGCTGAGAGTTGTGACTGAGAAGAGTCTGATTCGTCATCTGATGAAGAGGACAACAACTGTCTGATGGCTATCCCCTCAACAAGCAAATTCAAATAGGACCTGGCTGAATCTGAAGCTCTCAGCACTTCGGAGAACTGGAATCCAACTATGATGTATAAGGTACAAAACTTTAAGGATTACAGTTCTGAAGAAAAAGTCAAAATGTTTGATTATTTTCTTGTTGATTTAAAAGCTGTTGTTGAGAAGCATGATGCTTTGAAGTCTGAGATCTCTAAGTTAAAAACTAATCTTGAAACAAAATCTAATGAACTGATCAGCTTTCATAAGTTGAAAGTTGAGCTTGATGAAGTAAAATACATCAACACTATTTTATTAGAAGAAAAGAGAGAAACAGACTCACAGCATGCAAAGCTCAAAAGATTGTTGACTCTTGGTGCCAGTCAGCTCAAAAAGTCAACCACTTTATCAATTAGCAGATACCTGCTCCAATCCAAGCCACTCTTGGAGGAGATCTTAATACAGCAGCTTCAGTTGTTGAGATTAATAATCTGGAAAAAGACTTATCCACTCTTGGTGAGCTTCCAAGTACTTTTATCCAAAGAGTAAATGGAAAGCTGGTCTCAACAAACAGGTTTGTTAGGCCTCAAAACACTGACAGTTTGTGTGAAAAAGTTATAAAGACTGATGATGGAATGTGTTCTCCATCAACTCAGCCTGCTAACTGCATTGCTGGTTCACACAAACAAAAGAATGGAAACCAGTCCAAAGCTGATGGCAAGAAACCTATTAATCCATTTAATGCTGAACATTTTGAGAAAAAGTTTTCAAAAGGGAAGCAACCTGCTTTCAACAAGGGTATGTATTATGTTGGAAGCAAATCTGTTGTGATTTCAAAAAAGTTTTTCAATCATAGTGGAAAGCTGCTTATAAATGAAATAAATTTTTTGATAAAACCAGAAGTAATGATCATGTTGATAGGCAACAGTCATCACATCTTAAGAAAGGCAAAGGCAAAGCCATTACACAATTTGAGAATATAGGGAATAAGCTTCCTAAACCTGTGGAAGGACAAATCCAATCAAATTACCTGTGTTTAATCTCTGTCCTCCTAAAAAGAGGAAAGAGGACACAAGCAAAGCTGTTGCTACTGTATCTTCTACTCAAACTGTTGGTTCTTCCAAGAATAGTGATAAGTTTGCTAAACCTGTTGAGAAGACCAACAAAGATATCCCAGAATGTGTTTCTGGGGGTACTTCTTCTAAAAAGTCTAAAAAGAGAAAATGCTATAAATGTGGGAAGAAGACTCATATGGCCAAAGACTGTTCTGAAACTGAGGAGATGAGGCCTGCTGACAATGCCAGTTCCAACATTGCAAAAACCAGCAGTGTTGGAAGTAACATGGTCATTGAGGAGAGTATCCAAACTGATACAATCCAAATTCGAAATATTAGTGTAGATCTTAGTGGTCTGACAACCGCTCGTCGTAAAGCGTTCAAAAATAATTTATAAAAACACCAATCACCATAACTTATAGCTAGGGTAAGTGGGATCGTCTCCTCAGGAAGCATGTGGTTATCAATATTATTCTACGATAGTTATTAACTAATAATAAAAACTAATTGATGGAAGAAAGTGATTGAACGAACTTTGGAAATTTAGTTAAATCTTTGTTACGAAAACTTAAAGATTAAAGTAAGAACGCCAACAAATTCGGATTTAGGGTTTGGGTGGAATTATGGATTATCGACCTGGGATTGCAAATAACTTAATTATTTATTATTCCATTTTATTATCTTTGTAACCTAACCACATAGACATAGTTATGACAATCACATCTATCGCAAATCCGTATTTTGGGCACGAATCATGTCATGTTCACAGTCCGTCTTAACTCCTAAACTAATGAGCTCGGCACGGCATGTAACACGGCTACGACGCGTCTTACGATAAAGATAGAAATAGAAGCGAACGGAACAATATCTTTAAATAATAATCACACAGAAAACTAATAAAACATATCGTTCGTTACAATAATAAATCAACGAAAAACATAAATACTTAAATAATAAACAAACCCTTGAACAATAATAGCGAGATCATCAACAAACGCGTACGAAACATTGAACTTGTCAGGAACAAGCTTCGTAGTTGTTTGATTGATGGGGGAAAGATGGAGCGTAGAAGGAACCAAACCCCAACCCTTCGCCGTTGGTTGTCGCGCAGACTACATCGTGAATCTGGACTTTCTTCCTCTTTTTCTCTTCAATTTCTTTTCAAAATATGTTGACCTTTTGTCTTCTATGACTTGGTATTTATAGAGAAGTGCTGGAAACCCTAAAAACGGCTCAGAAACTCTTTTTTTGGGTTGGGCGCAGCGGCAAGAGCAGGCCTGCGCCCCCCCCCCCCCCCCTGCGCCCCGATCTACGCTTGGGATTTTCGATGGGAAAATTCATTCAGTTGAGCACTCGGTTGGGGAGGAGGGCTGCGCCCCCCTCTGCGCTTGGGCACTCGGTTGGGGAGCAGGGCTGCGCCCCCCACTGCGCTTGGCTCTCTATAATGGTTCTCCGATTGAGCTCAAATTTGCCAGACTTATACTTGAGAGGATTACCTACATGCGTAATGACTTTTATCAATAGTAGAACATTCCAAGGCACAATTTACTCATTTTAACTCCTTTTAAGCTTTAACCCTTCAATTGATAAATAACAATTAAATGTAGCATTATACCAATACTTTATACATAAAATAATATCATTTAAACACATTAAAGTCGGTATAAAATGATCCGATCAAACATCCCCAACTTAAACCTTGATCGTCCCGAGCAAGAAAACTAAATCAGACTTTAATGTTTCAGATTTCATTTACCAAGCATATGATAAATCAATGATTCTCTAATTAATTTATCAAATTAATAATAGCCTTCATACTAAAGTCCATGCATGATCATAACTAAAAATTCGTTTCCGTTACACTGTGTTAAACTTGTTATCAAGACTTTACCTCCCAAACATTCCTCACAATAAACCACCTATTTTTGCTCAAGGTTACATGTGTGCAATTTTACCGGTTTTGACGCTCATACTGAACTCACTTATCATTTGATAATTTCTCTCTTAAAATTTTTTTTAGCACACTCATGAGTTATTTTATTAAGGGTTTGAACATGACTTTCTAACGAGTCCATGTAACGAAAAATTGGTCAACCGCTCCCAAACCAGTTGGCTTTAGGGGGTTAGGTATAGAATACCCCTCAGACTTCTTTTCCGAACTCGTTAGGCCACCCCTTACATTTTAAGCACCTACGCCTCACGGGTTTACTTGCAACACTCCCCCTTATTGCTTAGGTGTATCGATGTCTTTTGAAATGTTGGGTTTGATAAAGTGTTTTATTCTTTAAGACCACACACAAGTGTAACATACTCAAATTCTTTTATTAATCTCATGCATGCACATTCATTATGACTCTTTTTAATAATTTTCAAATTAACTTGATCATCACTGATATCACTTGGTATTAATCTATTTCCTAACTAGAATCATCATTTTAAGTTACTTGCTCAAACCAAAATAAATTAGGGAGATAAGATCAATGCAATTCTACTTTTAATTGGTTAATCAAAAACACTATTATTCAAGGGTGAACACACAAATGCAAAATAAAAACTAAAAACTAAAAACTATGAAAAACTAAACTAACTCAAATGCACGAACACTCACACACTACTATTAAAGCATAATAAAAGGAACGGAAGAACCTGATCATTGAATGCAAAATCAAAGGGTTGATCGTCTTCTATCTTCCGCAATGTAATCATCCACTCATATAACCACATCTCCTTGCAAGTCAATCCTCCTCTTCAACTTTGGACAATATTGTCCCAATAGCAATATAGATTAGACTGAGATTCAAGTGGATGAGCGTATGAATAATGTAAAATCATGCCTAGAAAATGAATGTATTTATTTTCATGACATAGTTAAATAATTAGCGAGATAGTCATTTTGAAGCGGCAGTTGGGGTTGGAATAACTTCCCCAACTTAATTATCTACCAATTCTCGTTATATTACTTAAAAGTCATGAGAATATAGACACAGTATAATGATGCAACTAATTAAATGCAATAAACTAAAATGCATATGTGCGATTCATATCATGATTTAATTAAAAGGAAAGATAAATTACTTTTAGCATTGGTAATTGGGGTGAGGGCAGACATCCCCAACTTAATTCCCTACTACACCTATTTTTTTTCCTTTTAAATCACGCATGATATGCATTTGAGAACTATACACTATAACGCACTAAAATAAAAATAATTAGAATACATAAAACATAAATATAAACTAAACCTCACTTTCGTAGGGATCACGATTGCACTTAGCATGTGCAACAAGACTTTAAACCCCCCGGTAGCCCGGGTGGACGAGTTATAGTCTCGTGAGGGTTACTATTGAACACACCCACAAAGTTCTTTGGGTTGCCTCCCAAGAAGCGCTAAGTTTTACGTCTTCAGCCAGACGGTACCTCTTCAAGGTGGTTTGTCACCTTGTCCACATACATTACCCGGATATTTGATTGGTTTTTCCCTTCGTGCGATTCGTACTCCATAGGTACCTGAAATATCATGAAAAATAATTAGCATTGAACTAGAGCTAGTTTCAGGCATTAAACTTTTTAAATAATAATTGAAATAAGGGAGTTCGAAATATGGAGTTGTCTCCGTTGATGGTTGTAGCAGATCTTGTATAACAACTTCACTTTCGAATCTCTCTTCCTTGTTAAAGTTTAGCAATTCCGAGGACGTCTCTTGATTGATATCTTGATGCTCGAATCCTCGCTCATCATAAAAGTCATCATCCGGCTCCATGTACATCTCCCTCTCCGCTTCTTGTTTTAAAAAGAGATCGGTGATTTGCCCCCATGTGTTCACGAGATATTGGAGATGCTTGGTGTTTGCCTCCATAAATGTCATGCATTCCCTCATGGATGTCATAACATTCTCTTGATAGCACTGATTTTCATCATATAATCGCTGCTGAGATGGATAATAGTCATTATAATAATACTCATCGGAATCCGGATGTCGTTCCCATGGATTGTACGAATCACGACTCGAGTAGTAAGAATCATGATTATCATAACTTGAATAATATTGATCATTATAATCCGAGTAATTATGTTTGGATGGATAATAATCATAATTATATGAATATTCCATTCCAAATAATTAAACAAAAAAAAACTATTTAAAAACTAAATAAAAATTAAAGAAAGTAAAATAAAATAAAATAAACCAAAGTAAACCAAAGTAAACCTAAACAACTATCGTAAAACAAAACTAATAAGCGCACTAGCTCCCCGGCAACGGCGCCATTTTGATAACCGCTCGTCGTAAAGCGTTCAAAAATAATTTATAAAAACACCAATCACCTTAACTTATAGCTAGGGTAAGTGGGATCGTCTCCTCAGGGAGCATGTGGTTATCAATAATATTCTACGATGGTTGTTAACAAGTAATAAAAAATAGTAATCAACTAATTGATGAATGGAAATAGTTGAGCGAAACTTTTGGAAAATTAATTATAGCTTTAGGAAAACTTAAAGATTGAGGTAAGAACGCCAACGACTTCGGATTTAGGGTTTGGGTGGAATTATGGATTATCGACCTAGGGTTGCTAATAACTTAATTATTTATGATTCCGTTTAATTATCTTTGTAACCTAACCACATAGACATAGTTATGACAATCACATCTATCGCAATCCGTATTTTGGGCACGAATCGTGTCATGTTCACAGTCCGTCTTAACTCCTAATCTAATGAGCTCGGCACGGCATGTAACACGGCTACGACGCGTCTTACGATAAAGATAGAAATAGAAGCGAACGGAACAATATATTTAAATAATAATCACACAGAAAACTAAATAAAAATATCGTTCGTTACAATAATGCATCAACGGAAAACATAAATACTTAGCTAACAAACAAACCCTTGAACGATAATAGTGTGATCATCAACCACGCGTACGAAACATTGAACTTGTCAGGAACATGCTTCGTAGTTGTCAGATTGATGGGGGAAAGATGGAGCGTAGAAGCAACCAAACCCCCACCCTTCGCCGTTGGTTGTCGCGCAGACTACATCACGAATCTGGGACTTTCTTCCTCCTTTTCTCTTCAATTTCTCCTCAAAATATGATGCCTTTTTGTCTTCTATGACTTGGTATTTATAGAGAAGTGCTGGAAACCCTAAAAACGGCTCAGAAACTCTTTTTTCGGGTTGGGCGCAGCCGCAGGAGCAGGCCTGCGCCCCCCCTGCGC
>JAANYP010001154.1:129449-185779 GCA_020465985.1 Centrapalus pauciflorus
ACGCTGCTCATAAGAGCATAAAGGTATTTCAAATGGATGTGAAGAGTGCATATTTGAATGGGAAGCTGCAAGAAGAAGTATATGTCAAGCAGCCTCCAGGTTTTGAAAATGAACAACACCCAGGTTCTGTCTATAAGTTGGACAAAGCTCTCTATGGTCTCAAACAAGCCCCTAGAGCCTGGTATGACACTCTTACTGAATTCCTTATGAGCAATGGGTACTCCAGAGGTAAAGTGGATACCACACTGTTCATAAAGAAGGTGAAGTCTGATATTATGCTTGTTCAAATCTATGTGGATGACATAATATTTGGTTCCACTAATGAGCAGCTATGCAAGAATTTTTCATTACTCATGAAATCTAAGTATGAAATGAGTATGATGGGAGAACTAACTTTCTTTTTAGGATTACAGGTTAAACAAACCTCAACTTGAATTTTTATAAATCAAAGAAAGTACACTTTAGATCTTTTGAAAAAGTTCAAATTTGATCAAAGTTCTCCTATTAAAACCCCAATGGCAACCAATGTAAAATTGGATGCTGATGCCAGTGGCAAAGCTGTTTCAGTAACAGCTTACAGAGGCATGATTGGGAGCTTGCTATACTTGACTGCTAGTAGACCTGATATTATGTTTGCCACCTATTTATGTGCTAGGTTCCAAGCTGATCCAAAGGAATCACATCTAGCTGCTGTTAAAAGAATCTTCAGATACCTGAAGGGTACACCAGGTTTGGGTCTTTGGTACCCCAAAGACTCAAGCCTTGAACTAACAGGTTATTCAGATTCTGATTTTGCAGGCTGCAGGTTAGATAGGAAAAGCACAACAGGTGGATGTCAACTCCTTGGTGGAAAGTTGATCAGTTGGAGTAGCAAGAAGCAGAACTCAGTGTCCACTTCTACTGCTGAAGCTGAATACATTGCTGCTAGAAGCTGCTGTGGGCAGATTCTGTGGATGCAGCATCAGCTTGAAGACTATGGGCTTGTGTATAGGAAAACTCCTATTCTGTGTGATAACACAAGTGCCATAGCCATCTCCAACAATCCAGTATTTCACTCAAGAACAAAGCATATTGAAGTCAGACATCACTTCATCAGGGATCACATTCAGAAAGGTAACGTGGAGGTAAGTTTTATTTCCACAAATGAACAGCTTGCAGACATTTTCACCAAACCTCTGGATGAAACAATGTTTAATTACCTTGTCAGCAAGCTGGGCATGTTAAACAAGAGTGACTAAGTGTCTCTCAAAGGTCTAATAATTTGTATATTTCACACTGCTCAAGTTTTTCTGAACAGCTTAGACAGAACTGGTTATACATGTTCTGTACTTAGGCATTTGTCTGAAAAACTTGAACAGCTTGAGCATACAACAGGCTGAACAAAAACAGTTTAACCTGTTTATTCGTCCAGCCTGCTCTGATGGTCCAATCTTCAGCCTGTTCACTTCTTCACACTGTCTTACAAGCCATTGTCTTGTAACCTGTTCAACTATTGAACACAACCTGTTCTCACAAAGGAGAGCAGGCTGAAGGCACAGTTTGAAGGGAGAACAGCTTGAAGACTGAGAACCTTGTGTTGACCCTGATCATCACAGGTTTGACCAACAGCGTAGACCAAAAGTTTAATTATCTTTCTTCATAATTAAGTTACTTAAATTATATTTTAATTTAACTTAATTACTGCGGATAATGTGTGTTACGTGTGTTAGTGATTAAAAAGGTGAAGTGGTCTGACAAATGTTTCTGACATGGACAACCGTTCCGTTTTTCCGTCAACTAACATTTCAAATCAAACCGCCCAAACCTTTTCTCTCTCATACACACGACCATTCAAATCCTATAAATACCTACATACTGTTTCATCTTCGTCTTCCTCATCATTTCCAGAAATCCTCAAGAACCCTAAAATCGACTAAGTGTCTTTTGCTTCTTAAAACCTCAAAAATTCCCAAATGGCTCACAGACCTAATCCCTTTCTCCCAGTATTTGTTGGTGAGGATGTCGTCAAACACTCATCCATCACCACGATGCTGACCATCAAACCCACCAACTACATTGTAAACCTCACTATCCCCAAAAACTATGTGGGGAAAGGTTACGAACAAATGGTGGAGTTTCTGAAAGTTCATCCGTTGAACTACGCAATGACTGCATCTCCTGGTGTCCTGTACCAGGAGATGGTGTATGAGTTCTGGTATACCTGTGCCTACCTTCCAGAATCCAAAGTCATTAAGGGCACAATACTCAATGGGACTCAGACCATTGAGATCAACACTGATCTGCTCAGGGAGGTGCTTCATCTACCAACTGCTGCTTCTTACGATGAGCCCCAAGCTGAAAATGATCAAATGGGCAATCTGCTACGCTTCTGTGGTGTGGCAGAACCCAAAGTTGGAGCAACACTGTTCAGGAAGGACCTCTCTCCTACCTACAGCTTCTTATTCGCCTCTGTGGTGATGTGCTTCAGTAGTAAAGTTGGTTCCTTTGACCAACTGAGCCGTGATGAAATCCCTGTAGTTCTGCAGCTTGTGGATGGAACTACCATGGATATGGCCAAATGGATTTTTCTGAATCTGAGGAACCTGGTGCAGCAAGAGTCAAGACCAGCTGCTGTTCGATATCCCAGGTTTCTGAGCCTCATTTTCAAGCATGTATGTGATGAGCATCTCTATAACTCTCAGCCTCTTCTTAAGACTGCTGCATTCCCAGTTATAGGGAATAGAGTTTTCTATACTCCAGTCCTGCAGAATGAGCCTCCTCTATCAACACCAATGAGGCGGCTGCTAGGTTTGGTGGAAGGACCCTCTACTGTGAGGGTGGATCCAGAGACTGCTCCCACCAGAAAATCCAAAGCCAGGTCCAAGCTTGTAAAAAGGACCCTGGCAACTGAAGTTGGGCCTGTGAAAAAGAAGGCCAAAACAGCTCAGTCTGAGTCTGTTCCTTTAGCCTCTGTGGCTGAGGGAGAGCAGATTCCTCACTCTGGCTCATCTGTTGAGCCTGAAGCCTTTGTGGCTGGTGCCTCTGTGGCACAAGAGACGATGGAACAGGTCAGCCCCACTGTTCCTAGCCTAGTCTCACATCCTGTCCAAACAAATACTCTCCCTACTCCACAATCACCCACATCATCCGTCCATTACCAAAGAAAATCAACAGCCAAAAAGAAAACAGCCCACAAAACCACCTCCTCTGTTCCCTCTCAACAGGGTTCAGTTGTACAAGAAGCAACCCAAGCTGCCTCTCCTATTTTGGGAGAAGGTTCAGCTCATTTGGAGCCTGCTTCACTCCAATCTGAGTCACCCTTGAGTCAGCCAAGACCCTCTGGTTCCTCCCAACAGGAGCCAGTTGTACAAATGGAGATACCCACATCAACTATCCCAGCCTCCCAACAGGCTGAGGATATTGAAAGACAGGAGTCCTCTCCACTCCATACTGTGTCCACACTGTCCCCCACTCAAATCTCCTCACACCCTGAGTTTGCACGAGGTGCCCACGCTGCTGATATAGACCAATCAGCAGCTCAACCTCAAACTTCTGTTCCCCATGATTCAGCTGTTCAACACCAAACAGCTGCTGAGGGACCAACAACACAAGCTGATGAACCTCAGGGATCATACCATCTCTCTGGTGAGGCTGCTCCCTCAATGCAAATTCCATCAGCAGGTTTCACCACTGCTGATGTTGAAATGCATATTCCATCTCCCAATGATGAGGTGCCTTTAGACCAATGCACTGCAGAGGGAACCACCACTGGTCTTCATGAGGGTGTTGCAACACAAGCAGCATCGGAAAGGCCCCACACATCATCCCCTTCTCCTGGTGATGCAGCTACAGCCGCTGTTGAAGGACCTCTTGATCCCTCTAACCTGGGCCATCTTACTTTTGCCCAGGCTATGGAGCTTCTATCCCAAGTCCCTGTTCCCTCTCCATCACATCCTCATACACCAGCCTCATCATCATCGTCTCCCTCTACCCACTCCAAACAATCCACCCATACACCACCATCTCCCAAAGACCTGCCTTTGAAGGATCAGCTTTCTTTGCTGACCAACAAAGTTGGTTCTTTGGAAAACACCATGCACTCCCTACCATCCCTCATCTCAGACTCTGTGTCTGAGCAGCTCAAAGGATTCTTTGATATGTTTAAAGAATCCTTCCCAGTCACTCCCCAAACTGACAACTCTCCACAGCTGATTGCACTCACTGCACAGCTGCAAACTGTATCCACCTCTCTCTCCTCTATCCTCTCCTTACAACAGGACTCTGTGTCCTCCATGGCAGCCATTTCCCAACAGCTGTCATCTATCCTCACTTCTTGCAACTCTACTCTTCCTAACACTTTGGCCAGCTTACAGACCATCATTGGTTCCCTATCCAACTCTGTATCATCAGACCTTGCTGATGTGCGAGATTCACTAGAACTTCATCTTGCACAGCTGCAATCTCTGCTGTTCACAGCGTCTGATAGGGAAAATCTTCTTAAGTTGACCACTCTTGCTGATTCCCACACATCTTCTCTTCAAACCTGTCTTTCCCAACTTAGTGAGGTGAAGGATAACTTGGCTTACTTAGTGAACAGCCTTGTTGGTCCTAAATCCTCTAAACCTGCTGGCAAGCCTGCTGACTTTGTGTCTTCAGGCAGACCAGGTGTTGAAGTCGCTGCTTCATCTCCTTCAAAGGGGGAGAAGTCATCTGCCTCGAAGACTAAGTCTAAGGGGGAGAAAACTTCTTCTCCTAAGGAGATACCAGTGTCTGCAACTCACACTGGTCAGCCAGCAGAGATTTTTGAAACAGGTGCTGCTGAAGGTGCTTCTCAAGCTTCTATGCCTACTCAGGCTGTCTCTCCAAACCCTGCTCAGTCTAAGGGGGAGAAAATCATTCCTGAGGACAGGCCTAGCAGCAAAAGGAGGCGCCTTATTCTATCAGAAGAAGAAGAAGAAGAAGAAATTCCTGAAGCTGCTGTCACTAAAGCAGCAGCTAAAGGAAAAGAAACGGTAGCTAAGGATCCTATGCAGCAGAAACAGGCAGAAATGCAATTTCACAAGACCAGAGCCAAAGAGATGGGCCTCCCTATGCACAAATACTTTGAGTTTAGGGATGAACAGCTTCAAGCTCTGGAGGAATTAAGAAAAGAAGAAGAATCTGCCAAAGCTGCTAAGTCCTTTGCCCTCCAAGAAGCAAAGAAAATTAAAATGTCTACCTTGGAGGTGCAAAAGAAAATAATGGAAGCTGCCAGGAAATCAGCAGGAGAAAAAGAGAAGGAAGTAGAGAAAGGTACTCAGGTCTCTGTGACCAAATCAACAGTACCCTCTGCCAGAGCCAAATTCCACTTTGACAACTTGGCTAGAAAGAAATTTCATGATGTTGCTACTAGAAGGCTTGCCAAGGAAGCGATTGTCAAAGTTGTTCCCATTTCAAGAAAAGGCACACAGTGGAAACTTCAGATCACCAGGATGGGTGCAACAGGCCCTGAAATGGAATCCTACGATCACACTGATGTTGCACAGATGGGATACAGGGAATGGGTGGAACTGGCAGTTGCCCTGAGCCAGTCTATGTCAGAAACGGCTAAGACTATCAGGGCATACATCAAGAAGCTGATGGAAAGAGTAAGTGAGCTGGGCCTGATTCCAAAAGAAGTAAAAGAGGGTGTCTCTGTGACATACCCCAAAATAAAGGCCAGAAGGACAAAGAAGGATACAGAAATGGAGCTACTCCTTACGCTGATTGAACAGGGCGACTATGCCCTTGAAATAAAAGGAGTTGATCATAGTCTGCCTAAAGGAATAGAGTTTGAGGATGGCAAGATTATAGAAGAACCTGAGCTGGGGGCATTTTTTGTAGATCCCCTAACTCAGAAGAAGTGCTTCCAAAGAGCCTCAGAACTATACAAAGTTGATCTGAGACAACTTGCTGCCTTCAGACTTGCAGTTTCTTTCAGGCAATCTAGCAAATGGAGAGCAGCCATCTGGGATCAGCTCAGAGGCTTCTATGAAAGAGGGGAGCTCAATGATCCCAAGTTCATGATTATCAGGAGTGAAATTGAGGAACTTGAGGATACAAGGGAAGAATTGGAAAGGATGGTTCAGGATCCTTCTCCAGTGATATGAAGTCCATCTACCATCTGGGTAAGTGAAGAATGGAAGATGTCCATTAGTTGGACAGGCTTGCCATTATTTGCTCCCAACTCAAACAGTCCAAACACCTTGTACATTAGTTGTACATCCTGTACATTAGTTGTACATTATTACATAAGTTGTAATTTTTGCTTTTACATTAGTTGTAAAATACATTAGTACATTAGTTGTACTCTTGTAAGAACATGTGTTGTTCTAGTATAGTCAAGAATCAGTGTATATATAAACTGATCTTTTACTTTACTGTAATGTTGTAATTTTATTTCAGCAAATGTACTGTAAAAATATATAGTGATTTTTGATAAGACCAGCATGAACTGGTTATTGCAAATATGGGGAGATTGTTAGGCACAAAAAGGCCTCAGTCAAACCTGTTCTACATCTGAGGGGGAGATTTTATAATCAATCCTGTTGATGCATTTGAAGGTTGAATTTAAGGCCTGTTATATGCCTTATTGAAACCTGAAAATGATTTGCAATATCAGTCTAAAGCTGTTGTATATGTTGCATGTGTTGCAACTAAGACAGTTTGTCCAAGCTGCTCTGTCTGCTGAACAGGCTGGACATAAACTGTCTACGCTGCTCTACACTGTTGAGCAGCTTGGGCATTTTTAAAGTGTTCTGTTCTTTGTGAACAGAACCTGTTCTTCGTGAACAGGCCAAACACTTTATGGAATTTGTTTCCAAGTCATCATGTATTGTTTTTGACTACAAGATCAGTTTACAAAGTCGAAGACAAAGTGGAAAACAGAACTGCTCAGCCTGCCCACGCTGTTATGTAACATGAAGACAAAAGGATATTTGAAAAAGGGTGACAGACCTTTTTCTTATATCAAAATAGGCCTTTACAGGGAAGAAAGACGCAAAGTTGACATTCTTAAATTAGTTAGAGGCAATGCAACAGTAGACAAAGTAAAAAGACAAAAGTTCTGCACATGTGAAGACAAGTCTGCTTTTCAGAAAAGTGCAGAAAAGGTTATGTTGTCTTTTCAACAAAACTTTTCCTTTTCATTCTGTCCAATGAAGATGTTTCTCTGAGATCCTCTAAGTGAGTATAAAAGGAAGCTTCTAAGGTCAGAAAGATAGGTGAAGAAAGCTAAGTGCTTAAACCAAGAGTGAACGTGCAAGTGTGATCTTCATGCATGCAAGTCTTCTGTAAACCAGCATCTGTGTGTCTAAGCTGTTTTACCTAAGCTGTTCCTTAAGTCTTGTAAACACAGTGAGTGCTTCTTAGTGAGTGTATTCATTGTATACTAGTTCGAGTCTGTCTTAGACTAGTAAGCATACTGTTGTATCTGTCATCTCAGCTTGAACTATTCCGCATTCAAGCTTGTTTGTAATTAACAAATTGTTGATAATACATACAAACATTGAGAAAAGAGTATGTAGTGTTTAAATTGCTGTATTCACCCCCCCCCCTCTACAGCTTATAACTATATACTTTGGGAACCTCTCGGGACCTACATCCAGTCATATGTTCCATCGGGCTGTCTGTCAGATGTGACATTGGTTAACAGACTAGCTATATTTGCCTGACTTCTTGAACTACCCGGCATATATCTCCCTTGAGATTGATTTTGGTACTGGTTCTGGTAGTTCTCTACTTTCGGTCTTTGACAATCTCTAGCAAAGTGTCCTAACCCTTGGCAGTTGTAACACTTAACTTTGGATTTATCAAACCCAATCGTATCGTTACTGACGTTGAGATTTCTGCCCGTCCTCTTGATGAATCTCATGAATCGCTGAGTCACCATTTCCAGTTGCCATTGCAGATCCATTTCCTCTAGATCATCAGGATCTACCTGATCATAATCCTCATCCCAAAGTGCAGGATCGTTGATTTTCCCTTGAACGCAATTGCCATAGGCGGCCACAAATGAAGCCAACAGATTCAGATGGTCTTCAGCTGATTTTGCGCTCATCGGCATCTTTGAATATCCTTGAGATGTTGATGTAGACTTAGTTGGTTTTTCTTCCGGTCTAGAAAACCCTAAGAAAGCCCGGCTCACTGAGTCTTCTGATTCAACCGGAGTCAATGTTTCTCTTGAAAAGAATATCGTAGCCGTCTTCATGTCAGTTGCCCCTAAAGGTTTGGACTTCCCAAAATACATATCCGGATCCTGTACTTGTTCATAATCCCTTTCCTTCTTCAGCAATTCAAAGTGATAGGCCCTCAGCGTTCCTATGACATTTTCTAGAGTTAGAGTATAGAACTTGTCTTCATCACGCTTTATCAGCGCCACATACATCTCCCATTTGGCTGGTAAAGCATCCAGAATTTTCACAATATTCTCTGTCTCACTATACTCCACATCGTGGTTGTCTAACTCAGTCTGCAGGTGATAGAATCTAGTAATAGTCTCATCCAGATTTTCGTTTTTCGAAGCCTTGAAAATCGCGAACTGCTGCTTGAGCATTTCCATTCTATTTTTCCTTACCCTTGGATTACCTTCACACCTTTTCTCCAAAGCATCCCACAGCCGAAACAAAAACCATTCAAGTTCTTTTTTCTTGCATTTTCTTCCTTTCATCTACGAGAAATCATCAAAGGTATGTTATTTCTTATCTATTTATTGCATTTCATACATGTTTCATGTTCATAACAAGGCAAAACATTATCTGTAAGTGTTATTTGATTTTACTCACTATTATATCATAAGTTCATCGTAAATATGTGTTATTTAGGATGTAAATGTTAGCCATAATGATGTATTAAGTGTAAGTTTATGTTTATTACATTGTTTCATGTTAAAATATATCAGAAAGTTGCGTTTAAACTTGGAAAATGTTCGATTCGGTAATCTGTTAACCGAAACCTTGGGTTTCGATAGGTTTCGATGGCTTTCGGTATTCTAAAAGGTTTCGATAGTTTTCGATGGGTTTTGGTAACTTTCGATGTGTTCGATATTTCGAAAAAGGTTTCGATATTCAAAGGTTTCGATATTCTAAAAGTTCCGGTATCCACCGAAACCATTCAAAACCTTTCCAACTTACAAATGTTACCGAAACTCATTGAAACCTTTCAACATTCTCGGTATTGGTAAAGTTTCAGTACGGTACCGAAACCTTTTAAATCCCTATAGGTTTCGGTATTTCAAACTTTTCTTATTTATTTTCTTATTGTTTTATTTATTTATTTAATTTATTTACTTCTACTTTTATTTTTTAAATTTTATTTCTTATTTTTTAGTTTTCATTTATTTCTATTTTATTTCTAATTGTTTTCTTTTCATTTCTCTTTAATTTTACTTTAATTTTATTTTTCAAATTTTATTTCTCTTTAATTCTCACTTTTATTTAACTTTTCCAATTTTATTTGTTTTATTTAATTTTAAATTTTTTATTCTTATTTTTGTTTTTCACTTTCTTTTTTATTTTTTGGGATAAAAGTAGTTCAAGACACCCAAACTGTTTCAACAGCTGTTAACTAGCTCTTTATCCTTCAATTGTTAATTCTCATTTCATCAATCCTTTCTGTCAACTAATTGTTCTCTTTCCAACAGAATACAAATGGCTGCTCAGGGTCAACATCAGCCGGTGTATCAGCTCTTAGACACTGACCTTTGGATGACTTGTAAGGTCGCCTGACAACGGATCTTATCTTGACGCGACACCTTCCAACGAGTACGGGATCCTCGTTAGTGGCTTGACGGTAAAACCACACACACCGAAACACGGAGACTAGCACAGTGATAGACGAACAACGGATCGTCCCAACACAGTGATACTCTCTAGACGAAACTCTCCGAATCCTTGCAAGTTCGAGATCGTCTTTTGCTTAAACTCTCTGAAATCTCCTAAAGTCTCTGCCAAAAGTCTGATAATTAATCGAATTAACCCTTAATTATACTGACTGGTTCGACATTGTCTAGGACAAATTCGAACTTGGCCCAAGGCCTATTCGAACTTGTCCACCTAGACAAATTCGAATCTGACTTCAAACTTATGTTTGAACTTAACTTTGAACTTTATGTTTGAAATTATCGTATTACGTTACCCTAAGTTCAAACATACAAACAATTAATATCAAACATATATCAAACACTTGTTAATATTCAATATCAAGTAAATTGGTTTACACAAAATGCTATCTATACTTAGACTGCTATCGTCACACAGGATGTACTAACAGACTCCCCCTTGACGATAGCTTCTAACTATTTACATTTTGTCTAACTACTGAACTATATAAGCTACTACCTGCATATAAGCCTATATCGATACATACTCTAACTATCTTTTGGAATTTCCTAGCCTCGGATCTCCAACCTTCATGAAAGAAGATAGGTTGATCGTGTAGCTTTCGTAGGTCATCCTTTGATAGATTTATAAGGTGCAACGGATCATACACTCACAAAATAACTTTGTGTTCAGTATCTTCCATTACTGCTTCAGCAGTATCCTTATCTATGTACCACCACTTCATGTTGCTGAGAACGTCTTGTGGCATAGACTTTAGTGGCACCTTCTTCAAACATTTTACGGGTTTGTAAACCATCTTAGCCCATGGTCTTCCCGTGTGAGGATCTATCCTTGATTCATCCTCCACTCTTTTTCCCGACCTCGGCTTGAGTCTTTCGAACTTTCCGAATCGGCCCTCTTTTCTGATAATCTTTGCAATAACTTCAGCATAAGGGTCCTCACCGATATTGATTAACTCTTTCCAGGCTAACTCCTTCAGTTCTACCTTTGGCAATGTGTTAAACACTTTAAGTGTTCGCCTCAGGTATTGGAGTCCGTCTCTTCTCTTCAGTATAAAAAGCTGCAGTTCTCTGTCGAAGAACCAGCTGAGATTTCCACCGGAGAGATTTTTCAGACCTTGGTACTCTCATCCTCCTTTTCATCTTTGGCTCTGTCTTTTTCTCTTCCTTACGAAACCTTAGATTTAACAGTTCAGCCCTGGTTGGTTCTTTCTCGACCTCCTCCAGATCAGAATCTTCTACAGATGCCAATTTAATCTCATCAATATCAATCACATTTTGCTCGTTCTGCACGTACAGTTCTGTGATTGGTTGTGAGTGAATGATCACTTCATCAACATTATCATCTTCATCTTCCATGATCTCATCATCAAATTTCCAATCGGCTATGTCTTCAGGCACAAACTCCCCTTCTTCCATTTCTTCTACATCATCTTCAAAATCAAAAACTATTTCTTCCTCTTCAATATCCATTAAAGCCTCAATCATTTCGCTTTCTACAGACTTTGAAGATTCACCTTTAGCTCCTTCCACTACAATAGACTGACCCGGTTCCCCCTGAACTATTGAATGTTGAGCAGTTGGAAAATTTTCTGGCTCACTTTCTTTTCTTGCTTCAGGATCATTGCCGTTGTCATCTTCTTTCCTTATTGCTTCAGCTTCTCTACAACTTGTCTCCCCCTGAGCTTGAAGATTTTTCAACAGCTGCTCGTGGAGGGACCTCATTGTCTTAATCTCAGACGCTTGATCAGCAACAAATGTTTTCAGTTCAATGTTCTCTTGATCAAGTCTGGCGTTATGCTCTTGAAGCTCCTTGACTACAGTTGAAAGTTGGAAGATTTGGACAGTCTGGAAATCTACTTGTCTCCTTAGCTCTGTGAATCGCTGGATTTTAGTGAATGTGGACGACGTGGAAGGAACGGATGTAATTGGTGATGGCGTGATTGATGGTTGAACGGATGGCTGAACAGCAAGAATCTCAGGCTCTGGAGCAGAAGCAGATGAAGCTCCCTGGATGAATCTGTGCCTTTTCGCCCTTTGCCTTGGCACCAGAGGAGTAGGATCTTCAGCTTCATAATCAGAATCATCATCATCTGATTCTCTAGCTACTCTCTTTCACTTACCACAATTCATGATCCGTATCTGCCTATTCGTATAGATGGATCAACTGACTGTACTGATACTTCTTTGACTTCTAACTCTTTAACTTCTTCAGACTCTGATTTTGAGGTGGTCACTGCTTGACCTTCATCCTCAGGCTGATATTCATCTATCTCTCTCATAAGATCATCGTAATCAGCTGGAGGCTCCAAGATAGAATCAATAAGTTCAGCAGTAATATCCTCCTGGGCCTGAGTCCCATGAGCCCAAATTTCCTCGAGGGTTGCTACCCTAGGATCAATTGCTGGTGCCACATCTGAAGGACCTGCAGTGTCCAACGATGGACCTGCTGTCGATGACTCCTGAGTTCTGCTTGAGCTTGGCCTTGAAGCCGGAATCGGTCTTTCTGTAGCTCTTTGCCTCCTACGAGGTTGCTGTGGAGGTCTTTGCTGTTGCTGTTGTTGCTGCACTGGCTGAGGCTGTGGCCCTTCTCCAGCCCAGTTCTCCCCGGCTGGGGCAACATACTCTGGATCTACCACTGCACCAAAGAGAGGTGCATCCAGTGGTCTAATCTGCTCAGCCCTACGTGCGTTATGTGACTGACAATCTGCAAAAATACGTTTATCAATAACTGCCACATTTTGAATATCCAGCAGCTGAGGTAGATTCGGCAAAAACTGACGAATCAACATGATCACAAAACGTGGATACATCAAAAATCTTTCCCCGCTGGAGCCGTTATCTGGTGCACGAACTCCGCAAAGAACATCTCCGAGTAGCTGAACCTTTTATTATATACCATGGCAATCATAGCCGGCTGCATATTGGATACTATATAGTCAAAACCAGCCTTTTTAGGTGCGAAGCTGTACGGTCTACACACTACGGATCTATCTAGACGCCAGACCGTCAACGAGTGCGGAATCCTCTTTAACGAATTGACGGAAACAACTCTCACTCGGAACACGGAGACTATCAACAAGCTGTACGAACGACGATGGACGCACCTACGAATTGATTCTCTCCGAAACAACTCTAAAAACTCTGATAAACTCGAAATCGCCTTTTGCTTAATCTCTCTCGAATTTTGCAAAAAGTCTCCTAATGATTCGAGTCTATCCCTAATTATAGAGGCTCATTCGAGTTTGAACTCGAAACAGGTCCAAAGCCCATTCGAGTTTGTCCCCTGGACACTCTCGAATCTGCCTTATGGATTAAATTCGAATCTGCCATAGATTCGAATCTAATTTACTAGTGAATTCGAATTTAATCTAAATTCGACTTTCACATACTTAACCTATATTTGAAACTTAAGTTTTTAACTTATGTTTGATTTTATCTTTGATCTTTATGTTTGAACTTTCTGTAATTCATTACATCAAGTTCAACCATACAATCAATAACTATCAAACATATATAAATACTTATATCAAATACTCGTTAATATTCAACCCTTTGCAGTATTACTTAAACCAAAATGCTAATCCACTTAGACTGCTATCGTCACACAGGATGTACCAACAGACTCCCCCTTGACGATAGCTTCTAACAATTTACACATTTGATTAAGTACTTTGTTTATTTATTTAAACCGCTGCCAGCATACAAACCTTTCTCAATACACACTTTAACTACATTTTCATATTTCCTAGCCTCGCTATCCATATGAGCGTCGCTTGAGATTATATGAGCGTGCAGCACTTGTAGCTCATCTTTAGAATGGTTTACAAGGTGAAGGGGATCGTAGACTCTAAGAATCACCTTTTCTTCGAAGTCCTCCATCACAGCATCTCCTGTCTCACTTTCCACATACCAACAATTTAGATTTTTCATGACGTCCTGTGGCATTGGCTTGAGAGGAATCTTTCTCAGACATCTAACTGGTTTGTATTGTATTTTCATCCACGGACGACCAGTTAGAGGGACAATTCGAGTATGGTCCATTACTCGTTTACCTACCCTTGGATTGAGCCGTTCGAACTTCCTAGACCTCCCTTCTTTTCTTATGATCTTTGCAATTATTTCAGCGTAAGGGTCGTTGCCGATGTTGATTAGCTCTTTCCATGCTAACGCCTTTATTTCAATCTTTGGCAAGGAGTTGAACACTTTCAGAGTTTTTCTGAGATACTTGAGACCATCTTTTCTTTTGATAATGAATAGCTGCAATTCCCGATCAAAGAACCAGCTCAATATACTTCCTGATAGCTCTCCAGTACCCGACACACGTATCTTCTTTTTCAGCTCCAACTCTCTTTTCTCTAGCCCTAAACCATAGTTTTCTTTTCTCTTCATTGGTATGTTCTCTGGCAGGTTCTTCACTTGCTAATTCAACATTTAAAGCAGCGTTTACCACTTCTATGTCAATCATATGATTTCCTTCCGTTATGTAAGTATCTGTGATGGGGTTTTGCTGAACAATGATCTCATTTGCTTCATCATCTTCATCAACACAAACTTCATCATCAGATTTCCAATCTGTTACGTCTTCCGGCACAAATTCTCCTTCTTCTAACTCCTCCATTTCGTCCTCAAAATCAAAGCCAAGGTCCATAGGGTCGTCATCGATATCCATTAGAGCTTCGATCATTTCATGTATCTCCGACTCTGTGACTTTTGATGAACTGGCCTCTCCTTCTACAGCTCCTGATTGACCTGGCTCCCCCTGAATCTCAGCAGAAAAATCTACTGGCTCATTATGTCTTTGCGCGCTGGGATCATTTCCGTCATTATCTTCATCCTTATCTTCATCCCTGGGCGGCTCTTCTTGATCACGGCAGCTTGTCTCCCCGTGAGCCTTTAGATTTTGTAATAATTGCTCAATCAGGGAGCGCATCGATCGTATCTCAGCCGCTTGATCAGCAACAAAGCTTTAAGTTCCAAGTTGTCTTCCTGAACCTTGCCCACAACCTTCTTTAGCTCGGCATTCTCGATGTCTATTTTGGCATTATGCATCTGAATTTCACCGAGAGCCGTTGTCAACCCAAAGATTTGAATTTGTTGGAAGTCGACTCTGCTCTTTAGCTCAGAAAATCGTTGATTCTCCATGAAAGTGGATGAAGTAGATGGTATAGATTGTATGGGGGTTGGAATGATTGGGGATGGAATGTACGGTTCAACAGGTGGTGATTGTGGTGGAATGGTAGATGGAGCGGGTGAAGGTGGAGGTATTTCTGGCTGTGCAGCAGAAGCTGAGGTAGCTCCCTGCATAAATCGATGGCGTTTTGCCCTTTGCCTTGTGACCAACGGGGAAACGTCTTCCTCCTCAAAATCTGAGTCATCAGACTCCCTTGACTCTCTTCTCCTCGAAGCTTCTTCATTTATTACCACTAATCTCGATACATAAGTCCGTGTGTGGATGGACAGATCTTCTGGTTCTTTTTCCACTTCTATTTCCTCCATATCCTCAGATTCTGTAGCTGAAGTGGACTTGTCATCACCTGCTGGCTATGGTTGATATTCATCGATTTGTCTAAAAACGTCAACTTCTCCCTCCGGAGGTTCCAATAAATCTCCAATGAGTTCAGCAGTTATTTCCTCATTAGCATGTGGACCAGCTGCCCAAATCTCTTGCACCGTTTGATATGTCTGATCAGTTGTCAGAGCAGATACCTGTGGTGCAGTCGAAGGGCCAGCCTCTTCCGGTGCTTGAGTTTGACTCATAGAAGGCCTCTCTACCTGAATTTGACTCGCTGAAGGCCTTTGACGTCTTCTCTGCTGCTGAGGCCTTTGTTGTTGTTGACGCTGTTGCTGTGGCTGTCGCAGTGGAACTTGCACCTCTCCTGCCAAATTTGCATCTTCAGGGGCTACAAAGTTCGGGTCGATTATAGCACCAAACAAAGGTCCCTCCACTGGGATAGCCAACCTTCCTCTATGAGCTGAACAATCAGCAAATATGCGTATATCCATTACCGCAACACTTTGAATTTCATTTTGCGGTGGCAGATTTGGCAAGAAGTGCCTGATGAGCATCATCACAAAGCGAGGGTAAAGCAGAAATCTTTGCTGCTCCGGAGCCGTTATCTGATGAACGAACTCTGAGAAGAACATTTCTTAAAAACTGAACTTCTGATTATAGACCAGCGCGATCATCCCTGATTGGATCTTCGAAACTATATAATCAAATCCAGCTTACTTTGCAGCGAAACAAACCATGAACACATGCACGAGATATCGCCATTGTCCAATTAGCCCACTCTTCATATAAGATGTCTTAGTAACATCTAAACTATAGCCCAATCTTGTAAATGCTGCCTGCCTGATTGATAATTGGAAATCAATAGGCCCATCTTCCTGCTCCTGAGTGCCCAATTGAAGCACTTGACGAAGAATATCAGCAGAAAACACCAACGAATTACCAGCAATCCTTGTCCTAAGAACTGTCGGAGTGACAGTGCAATCGACTTTCAAATGATCATAAAATTGTCGCACATAAGGAATGACAATTTGGATGTTATGAGACAGTGCATATGAGATTCTGGACTCCACCAGGAAATCCACCATCTGGCGGAAAGCCTGCACTTCAGGGATAGCATGGTCCGGGGAAATGACCATATTATGCTTCAGAACAAATACTCTATCTGCCATGTCAGCACAATATATCAAATAAAATATTAGAATTATTAAAAATGAATAAATTTGTAGAAATTCATATGTGTTGGATTTTGTACTTGTGTAATTAAAATTTAAATTGAATAATTCAAAAAAAAATGACAAACTCGAACAATCAGATTCGAATTAACATCTTTTCGAGTTTAATGTACCATTCGAGTTTAATGACCAATTCGAGTTTACTGACAAACTCGAATATGGCCATGAACAGACTCGAAGGAGTCGGCCACCATCATCACTAAAAACCTTGATTTTAACCATTTTGGACTCAGAAAATCACATCTATTAGTCATACTAGGTTCTAATCAATGATATTAGTAGTTAATTTGACTTTTCACCGGTTCAAAGTTTGTAATTTTGAAAAACAAACTTTCTACCAATAAAACTTCAAAATCTAATGATTTTGGCTTAAATGGAGTATAATACTACTTAAATCTTGTACAAAACACTTGATTATACCTAGATCTATGAGTAGTATGGAACCCACACGGACAAAAACTCAACAAATAGTTGATTTCTTGAAAACGACAAACTCGAGAGAATAGATTCGAAATCGCCAATGACAAACTCGACGAATAGAATCGAAAACAGATGAATTAATGAACAATACTGTTAAACTATTTATACCACCAACCTTCGAGTTTAATGACAGATTCGAATATATTGACAGATTCGAGCCCTGCTATTTTCGAGTTTAGCTTAAACTCGAATTCACCCCTGAGACTTAGAAAATTTCTAAAATTTTTGAAATAAATTAAACTTTTTCAACCTTTTCAACCTTATCGAGTAACGGAATAAACTATGCCAAATCTTTTACCCTAAACACAAGATTTTCACGCAATGTTTATTTTATTCAACTATGAATGCACCCTCAGTAATTTTTAACCTTTTTCCTAAGTAAAATAAAAATAAAATAAAAATAAACTAAAGATAAGTAAAAACAAAATTTTAAAATTTTGACCAAAAATTTAACTTAGACTTAAACTATATTTATTAAAATTTACAACCTATGCTAAACACTTAACAAATTATTTTTGACGAGCATAGTCAAAGAAAGGTTCAATCAGATAGCGGTGTCAGATACTCACTTTCAGTACTTAAACTTTCACACTTAGGAATTTTTAATTCCTTTGATTGTTTGGCGTGACATACCCGTTTAGCTGATTGTTGGTATTTACCCCCTTTAAACATGCTACATTTCGGAATATCCCTTGGTATTTTTATTTATCATGAAATTATCTTACGTGACTCAGACATAGACATACTTTTATGATCAAGGCATACAGACAATGATTCTAACTTGTTGGTATTTGCAAACTTTCTTTAAAAGACAAACATCGGACACAGGTCTGTATTTACATATAACAAAGTGTTTTAGTTTGACTTAAGGTTTATTTTTAAAGCTAGCAAGACAGCGGTGACAGGTCTGTACCGACGTACAACAAAGCGACTTATCTTGCTAACCCGAATCAAAACAGAGGCAACAGGTCTGTACTTACGTACAACAGAGTTACATGTTTTTGACTCTCAATTCTTTATGATTTTTCTATGCTTTCCATTTTAAGATGTATTTGATGTTGCTATACATCCCCAGAAAGTTTGCATACCTCATTTAGACTCAAAGTTTGTATGTCTCGTACATAAAAATTAAGAACGATTGGTCATACATCTAAGTTAGTGACACGTTTGACTTTTTCTTAAATATTTTATTAGCCTTGGGACTCCCTATATGTATTGTGCCTACCAACACATCAAGCTAAAATAAAGTATAACACTTAGAATTTTAGGTGCATTGTGTGTGAAAGCCTAAACACTTAGAGTTTGTAACGATTGTGCTAATTTTCGCCACTTTGAACCTATGCATCTAAGACTTAACTCTTTTTCTGATATTTTCTTTCTTTTTTTTAATTTTTTATGGTTTTCTCTCTTTTTTTTTGTTTTTCATAAGAAATAGCAAGAAAATAATATAACCTACTTAACTTACTAAAAATAGAAACTATCCTAATTTAGCAAACTTACTATAAAAAGAAAGAAAGACTACAACTATAAAAGGAAATAAAACTTCTACTAAGGTCAATTTAATCTGGGTTGCGCATTCCATTTAGTTGAATCATTAATTCAAATCGTGACTTATCAAAGGCTTTGGTAAATAAATCAGCATTATTATCGTCCGTTGCCACTTTTACCAAATTGATTAAGTTCTTTTCAGCACAATCACGAATAAAATGATGCCTTATGTCTATGTGCTTTGTTTTACTGTGTTTAACTGGATTATTTGTTATAGCAATTCTAGATTGGTTATCTATCCTAATGGGAGTTTGAGTGTAAGCCAAACCATAATCCCGCAATTGTTGTTGTATCCACAGAACCTGTGAGCAGCAACTACAAGCAGCAACATACTCGGTCTCGCACGTTGACACGGCTACCGACGTCTGTTTCTTGCATTGCCAGGAAACCATTCTTCCTCCTAGGAATTGACAACCTCCAGTTGTTGACTTGCGCGTCAAGCTGCATCCTCCGTAGTCAGAATCCGGGAACGCCTCCAACTCTAGATCTCCCTCCGCGTGATACCAAAGTCCCAGCTTCGGTTTTGACTTGAGGTATCGTAGAATCCGCTTCACAGCTTTCATGTGCATCTATTTCGGATTAGCTTGAAACCTAGCACAAATACATACAGCAAACATAATATCAGGTCTTCAAGCAGTTAAATACATAAGTGATCCAATCATGGCCCGTTATAACGTCGGATCCACATCGGTATCACTTTCAGTACCCGATCCGAGATTGTGATTCACTTGAATCGGCGTGCTGAAATGAGCTGTCAGTTTCGTCCCTTCCATCCCGAAGCGTTCTAATATGTCGTAGACATACTTCATCTGATGGATAAACATTCCTTCCTTCTTCTGGTCAACTTGCAACCCCAAAAAGAAATTCAACTCGCCCATTGCACTCATCTTGAATTTCGACTTCATCACCTTCCCAAAATCCTTGCACATTTGTTCGTCTGATGATCCAAAGATGATATCATCGACGTACACTTGTACCAAGATGAAGTTTTCTCCCTTTCTCTTAACGAACAGTGTACTATCTATCCTACCCCTTTCAAACCCGTTTTCTAACAGATGGTTGGATAAAGTCTCGTACCATGCCCTTGGTGCTTGATGCAATCCATACAGAGCCTTATCTAATCGATATACTCTGTCTGGATATTTTGGATCTATAAATCCGGGCGGCTGTTCTACATATACCAGTTCCTTCACTTTCCCATAGAGGAAAGCACTCTTAACATCTAGTTGATATACCTTAAAACCCTTGAAGGAATCAAAAGCCAGAAACAACCTAATGGCTTCCAGCCTTGCTACTGGCGCAAACACCTCATTGTAATCGATTCCCTCCTCTTGGTTGAAACCCTTTACAACTAACCTAGCCTTGTTGCGAGTGACTATACCCCGATCGTCTCTTTTGCACTTAAAAACCCATTTGGTTCCTATGGCAATTTCCCCTCGAGGTAATGGAACTAACTCCCACACTTCTAGTTTCCTAAACCGAGAGAGTTCTTCCTGCATCGCTTCAACCCAGGAGTTATCCTTTAGTGCCATTTGCACATTTTTCGGCTCTACTTGCGAGATGAAACAAGAGTAGAGGCAGGTATGAAAGGCCTCGGAGTCATTTATCATCGACAACAACACAGTGTTGTTATTTAAACTACTCCTAGTTCTCACACCTTCATTAGGATTTCCTATGATGCTTTCTATAGGATGGTTCTTGTTGATCCTAGATGTCTCTATCTCGTCAACTCTCAGATTATCTCCTAAGTTAGATCCTATTTCACCTAATGGGGGAACATCCTCAGATTCCACATTTTCCTCCTCGTGGACAGTTTCCTCAGAGTTGGAATTTGTTGTCTGAGTCTGATTCTCAGTTGAAGGTGCTTTTGGATCAGTGACTTCTGGAGATCCATCTTCAGTCAAAGTAGGCTCGGATGTGGATTGTAATGTAGTCCTCGGAAAGGTATGACCTTCTTCATTCAAATTCAGCGTCGCCATGTCCTTTTCGATCGTACCTGCATTTTCATCCAAAGGAATGTTAAATGACTCAAACAATTTATCATAGTCAAATATCCATTCCGGACTTGTTTGGGGTTCATGTGTATAACTTGTGACTTCAATGTTATAGACAATCTCTACTGTACCATTTGTTTTGTTAAAAACCCGTTTGTTTGGTGAGTTCGGCACATAACCTAGGAAGTATCCTTCGTCAGCCTTTTCACCAAACTTAGGTTGATCTTTTGTTCGCAATAAAGTACATGGTACCCCAAACGGTTCGAAGCCAGTTAAATTAGGTGCCCGCTTATTCAAAATTTCATAACAGGTTTTGTTCAAAGATTTGACAGTTAGGACCCGGTTTAAAATATGACATGCGGTATTCACTGCCTCCCCCCAAAACATGGTAGGAAGCTTTGAATCCGAAAGCATAGTCCTAGCTGCCTCAATCAATGTCTTGTTCTTTCGTTCGGCCACCCCATTTTGTTGTGGCTCATAGGGTGCACTAAATTGATGCGCCCTTTGAGAGGCAATATACACCAATTACAGTGTTTTTAAACTCAGTTCCATTATCACTACGAAGCCTTTTAACCCGTGTTCCATAGGAATTCTCCACTTGGTCTAAGAACCAGATGAGCTTGGAAGCCGTCTCGTCCTTTGTACCTAGAAAGAAAACCCAAGAAATTCGTGAGTAATCGTCAGTGATAACTAAACAATACCAACTACCTCCTATACTCCTTTTGTTGATTGGTCCGAAGAGATCCATATGCAACAAATCGAATGTAGAAGTTATGGAATTCGGAGTCTTGGACTTGTGTGCCTTCTTATGTTGTTTGCCCTTCTTGCATGGTAGACATTTGTCCTCGAACTGAAAACTCTTCATAGGCACACCTTGCACCAACCCATTTTTCGTTATATAGTTCATTTTTCTTAGGTGCAAGTGTGCCATGCGTCTGTGCCACAACACTGATTCAGTCTTCGAAGCCTTAGACAATAAGCAGATCGGACCCATCGAAGATTCCGGCATGTTCATATCGAGCATGTACAAGTCATTCTTCCTTGGTGCCCGCATTAATATCCACTCTTCAGGAATCTTGAACCCCGGTTTTAGCACTAACGCTTCAGTGTCAGTGAACAGCACTGAATTCTTCTTGTCACAGATTTGAGATACACTAATGAGATTGTGAACCAGTTTATCAACATGATAAACTTGATCCAACTTGATCGTCTCATTAGTGACCACTCCAGTACCCGTGATGTTTCCTCCTTTATTTCCCGCGAATGATACAAATCCCCGATTCCCACCCTTGAAGTCTGTAAGCAGACTTCTTTCCCCCGTCATGTGCCTGGAGCATCCACTGTCGATGAACCATTTGTTGTTTGGACCTGTGGTTATCTCCTGCACAAGAAAGAAAATAGGTTAGTTATCATGGGGAACCCAAGCCATAACTGACTTGGTTATACCATTCTCGTCCACATACTTAAACTCTTTCAAATACCCATCTCGCCTTTCAGGTGACTTGGGTCATTGAACAGGAGTTTGTTGTGGTGCCGAGTGATGTAAATTCACTCTTTGCCTTTGAGTAGGCATTTGTTGTGGAGCTCTTGAATAATTCCGATTATATTGCATTTCAGATTGAAATCCCTGAGCTCTAACCGGTGTGTGATGTCTAATAGGAGTGTGTGACCTAACTGGAGTGTATGCTCTGCTAGGTGTTGTGCTCCTATATTGTTGTTGAGGTCCAGACCTAGATTGATTAACGACTCGATTCGGTGAATTAGTCCTAACCACTTCTTTTGGTCCACCTTTTACCGGTATTTGTTTCACAACTTGTTTTGATGTAGCCTGCACATGTTTCTCGGTACTCTGAGAACTACTGGTGCTCGCCACACTTGTTGAAGGCTTAGTTTGTGTTGGCTTCCCTGTCTTAGGTGTAACGTCAATTTTCCTAAGCGGACAATTAGAAGCAACATGCCCCTTTTCATGACATCTAAAGCAAGACATTTTGTCAATGGACTTCTTGTGTGTGCCCTTAGACTTAGGTCTCTCACTAGTGTCTTGGTCTTTTTGAGCATCTATTGTGACGGGTTCATCATGCTGATCATTAAAATCAATTTTATGTTTTCCTGCAGATGTTTCACTGGAGGAAGACACAAATTTGACTTTCTTAATCTTGACGTTTGTATCAGTCACCTTAGGTGTATTTTCTTTTACAGGCTCAGACACAGGTCCAGGTATTTCCTCTAAGTCTACTGATTTCTCAGTTTTCTCCTGAGGTTGAGGCACATAGTTGGCATTAAAAGGTGGAGGAATCTCATGAAATCCTAGACCTACAGGCTTTTTAGATTGGCATTGAGCATCTAAAACTTTCCCTAGGTTCAGACTTGAGTTCCTAAACTTTTCTAGCTTACTATTAGCCTCTGCTACCTTCACCTTAGTTTCAGCTAGCTCTACTTCTTTGGTCTTAAGATATTTGGTCAAGGCCTCTACATGCTCATACATCAGTTCTAATCTAACACACTGCTCACTCAGCTTGTCTTTTAGAACTATGACATCTTGTGCATCAGCTTTAAGCTTGTCCCTAAGATCTTGCTTAATGTCATTCAGGCTAGCATTATCAGATTTTAATGACTCATTTTGAGCAGATATATTTTTATGTGATTCTAATACTAGATTCAACCTGTCGTTAGAAGTAACACATAAAACACATAATTCATGGAAAAGAGAGTAATTCAGACTGACCTTTGTGTGATCTGATTCGACGTTGGCCATTTTAGCGGCAAACTCCAGAAGCGTCTGATCATTCGACTTCTCCACCCACATCGGACTGCTTTCGTGTTGACTGCTGTCCCTTGTGTTCTGCTCTTCCCCTTCACATCCACTCTCAGTGACTTCAGCTATAAAGGCTCTAGCATTAGATTCCGGATGTGAGCTCCAGTCGTAAGTACCATCCAGCTGTCTGTCTGATGTGACGTTAGATAACAGACCAGCTATATTTGCTTGACTGGATGATGAACTCGGAAGATATCTCTGTTGAGACTGGTTCTGAAACTGTCCATGAGACTGATTTTGCCCTTGGTAAATATCTACCTTCGGTCTCTGACACTCTCTGGCGAAGTGTCCCAAACCTTGACAATTGTAGTATTTGACCTTGGACTTATCAAAGCCAATCCCCTTATTATTCATGCTCAGATTTCTTCCAGTGCGCTTGATGAATCGCTTAACCCGTTGGGTTACCATGGCCAGTTGCCATTTGAGATCCATCTCCTCAAGGTCGTCAGGGTCTACCTGATCGTAATCTTCATCCCAGAGTGCAGGATCGTTTATTTTCCCTTGAACGCAGTTCCCATATGCGGCCACAAATGACGCCAATAGATTCAAATGTTCTTCGGCCGATTTAGCGCTCATGGGCATCTTAGAGTAGCCTTGAGATGTTGATGCCTGTGGTGCCTGAGGTTGCTGTTCTTCCGATCTCCCAAACCCTAAGAACGCTCTATTCTGTGCGTCGTCAGTCTCTGCTGGTGACGACGTTTCTCCGGTGAAGAACGCTGTAGCAGTCTTCATATCAGCTGCCGCTGAAGGTTTTGTTGATTTTCCAAAATACATGGCTGGATTTTGGACTTGTTCATAATCTGTTTCGGCCTTCAGTAGCTCGAAATGATAAGCCTTCAGCGTTCCCACTACATCTTCCAACGATTGAGTATAATACTTATCTTCATCAAGCTTAATCATAGCCACGTACATCGCCCATTTGGCTGGTAAGGCATCAAGAAGCTTATTGTTCTTTTCTGTATCGCTATACTCAATGCCATGACTCTCAAGCTCTGTCAGCAGATGATAAAAGCGGGTGATGGTGTCGTCCAGCTTTTCATCCTTCAAAGCCTTGAAAATCGCAAATTGTTGTTTCAACAACTCCATGCGCTTCCTCCGAACCACCCTCACACCTCTTTTCCAGCGTCTCCCAAAGCTCTTTAGATGTCTTTTGATTGCGGAATGTGTGTAGTATGTCCTGAGGTAATGCCATTCGAATAATCGAGAATGCTCGGTTCTCGGCTTCATATAGTCTCTTATCATCCTCTTTCATCATTTGATATGAAAAGACTCTTTGACGGCCTTCAACTTCTGTTGTAGGTGGGATGTATCCTTCGTCGATACATATCCACATTCGCATGTCGTTGAAACGCACAAAATCGACAAACCGATCTTTCCACCAATAATAGTCTTCAAGTTTCATCAGCTTAGGCGGAGTATTAGCTTTCCCGACCTCATGATCCATTTCAAGAAACCGTTGAAGATTTGTCATTGTTTCAAAAGTAATTCAATTTTAACTTAATAAATTTAATTCGAAATTAATTTAAGTTAATTCTTTCGAATTTAGGTAAATTCGAATATAATTAAGTTTAAACCTATTTGGGATTAAATTCGATTAAGTTCTGAAATTCAATTAAAGTCGAAATGGGTGACAAATTTGAAGGTCTCAAATTCGAAGGTCCTAGCAAACTCGAAACACTCAAAGTCAAACCCCATCAAACTCGAAGCTCCTATTCGACTCTAGACCAAACTCGAATCAAACTCGAACACCTTAAACTCGAAACACTCGAAAGGAGCGGATATTTGGTTAGACTCGAAACTAAGCAAAACCCTAATTACTCCTAACAGATTCGAGCGCCGCAAACTCGAAAAACGGCTAATACCTCGTTTTTTTTAACGTTTTTCAGATTAAATCAATATATTTACAAAGAAAAATATTGATTTCGATCAAAAACGTGAAAAACACCAAAGTATTTCCCGTATCCCAATTTGATAAGCTCCAAAAACACGAAAAACACGAAAACGTGAGAGATTAACCGTCCAAAAGCGTCAAGAAACCTAGGATGAATCTTTATGAACACGAAGAACACCCCTTAGGCTCTGATACCACTTGTAAGGTCTACACACTACGGATCTATCTAGACGCGAGACCGTCAATGAGTGCGGAATCCTCGTTAACGGGTTGACGGAAACAACTCTCACTCGGAACACGGAGACTATCAACAAGCTGTACGAATGACGACGGACGCACCTACGAATTGATTCTCTCCGAAACAACACTAAAAACTCTGATAAACTCGAATCGCCTTTTGCTTAATCTCTCTCGAATTCTGCAAAAAGTCTCCTAATGATTCGAGTCTATCCCTAATTATAGAGGCTCATTCGAGTTTACCATGGGCCTAACTCGAAACAGCCCAAAGCCCATTCGAGTTTGTCCCCTGGACACTCTCGAATCTGCTTTATGGATTAAATTCGAATCTGCCATAGATTCGAATCTAATTTACTAGTGAATTCGAATTTAATCTAAATTCGACTTTCACATACTTAACCTATATTTGAAGCTTAAGTTTTTAACTTATGTTTGATTTTATCTTTGATCTTTATGTTTGAACTTTCTGTAATTCATTACATCATGTTCAACCATACAATCAATAACTATCAAACATATACAAATACTTATATTAAATACTCGTTAATATTCAATGCTTTGCAGTATTACTTAAACCAAAATGCTAATCCACTTAGACTGCAATCGATACACAGGATGTACCAACAGAAGCACCCCATAATAACGTGTGTCAGGTACCTCCATTGGCCTATCCAACCGCTCTTCGTATAAGAAGCTTTAGCTATATCTAATCCATAACTCATTCGCAAAAAGGCCGTTTGCCTTATGTTCAATGTGAAATCGAATGTCCCTGCTTCTTGTTCTACTGTCCCAAGTTGCAAAATCTGACGCAGCATGTCAGCAGAAAACACTATAGGCTTCCAGACAACTCTTCTCCTTAAAACTGTGGGCGTTACGATACAATCCACTTGTAAATGATCCCAGGATTGCCTAACATACGGCAATATTATTTGTACGTTATGTGACAGATCATAAGAGACCCTGGAGTGTGCTAAGAACTCCACCATCTGCCGAAAAGCTTTAGCTTCAGGAAGCTCCCTATCTGGCGATATCACCATATTATGCTTCTGGAAAAACGCTCTTTCACCCATATCTGCACATTAAACAATAACATATACTAGAAGTGAAAAATAACAATGAAACTTGTTTATATTCGAATTTGAATTTCTACAAGTTTGAACTGAAAATTATGCAAATATTTCGACTTTAATACTAAATTCGAAGGACATGTTCGAATTTGACTTGAATTCGAGTTTGTTGACAAATGTGAATTTCCTGATGTAACATCCTCAGATTTGAATTATTGTAATTGAAGTTTAATTAGATGAATTTTTAGATTAATGTAATTTAAGTTGAATTGTATTTTTATCAAAGTTGGTTGCTATTTTAAAAAACTATGAAAATTGAGAATTAATAATTATCAATATGGAGGATTATGAATTATAAAAGTTAGTGATGATAAAATTAAGAATAAATCAGTATTATATGGAACCGGATAAGTTGAGGGGTGAATGTGCAAAATGATGAATATGGGAATAAAAGGCTAGAAAGCCTTTCATTATCACCAACTACACTCTCTCTCTAGAACTCACTCTCTCCCTCTCGACATTCTCTCTAGATTATCTCTCAAACCGACCGGCCGATTATCGAGTTTTATACGTCATCGGAAAGATCTCGAGGAATACTACAACAATTTACGGTTGCATTCGTGATTTCGTACGAATTGAGGTAAGAATCGATCCTTTTAAGTTTCTATATTTCGGTTTTGAAGACATGAAATTCGAGTTTGTCATTTCTTGCATGAATAAAGCTGATTTTGCTTAAGTTTTAGCTAGAATACGATAGAGTATGCATAATATAATCGAAACTAGGTTTAATACTTCACATATTCGTGATTTTAGACTTAGAAAAGTATGATTTAAGCTGTAAATGATGAACAAATTCGAGAATGCCAAGAACAAAATCGAAATGGAGCTAATATCGAATTGAAGCTTCGACTTTAACCCAAATTCGAAATGGAGTTCGAATTTAACCCTTAAATTCGAATTCGAATCTAACCCTTAAATTCGAAATTGGTTCGAATTTAACCTCACTCATTCGAATTTAATGTCTAAAATTTGAAACCCACTCTCTAAACTCGAATATATTGAATGAAACACATAGTTGATGCATAAAATAACAAAAGATATTCAAAGGAATAGTTTCGAACCTGAGATGGGTTCCAACTTAGTTGTGGTTTGAATTTAGCTATGGTCATAAATGGGATTCAAATTTATCTTGGATCCGAAACGGGGATCAAATATTGCAAAATTTATAAATTTGGTAATAAGAAAATTAAACAAGTTATTGACACGAGGTATTATTGCAACTGACTTAACAGGTCTCTTGTGGTGTTGTTTAACCCACAGTGGGGTACTTTGTGGATCCGGTTGAAATCCCGAGGAGAAATAAAATTAACTGAAGATTAAAAACGCACCCACTGTGAGTACCTTTGATTTTAACATTGCTGCATCTGCTTTATGTTTGCTTTGCCTGCTGAGGCATGTTGTTTCTCTTTCATTTGGCACTCTACTAACTTGCGTATATGTTGATGCACATTCGTACTTGTTACATGTCCGTTTCTTTGTTGTGCATCTTATTTGATGGACCGGCGGGTCGCATCTGTACTATGATGTTACTCTGCTATATGATCAAGAGTTGACACCTCTGTGGTCAGGATAGGCAGTAGGTCATCCCCGATGTTATGTCTGCCTCAGATAGTTGGTTTTTCTTATGCCGAGCGTCATCTCGAAGGAGTTGCTGCTTGGGTTTGCGTACTATGTGTACGTGTGGAGTATACGGTATGCGTTACCGGTGTTACTCCTAGGGGCATCATAAGGATTTGTGGAATGTGTAAAATCATTGGTATTCACTACGCATCCGCTTACCCTCTCAGTTGTTTACTTTTTACAGGAAAAAGGGAAAATCTGCTGCTGGACCTTCTAGTTAGGTCGTTTGTGAAGACTTGGAAGATTTGATACTATTTAATCGGTAAATGAGCTTTGGGACAATGTTGAAGTATATTTTGGATGTTTTAATATTCGAACGGAGTATGTAGACTTAGATTCGGTATCTTGTAGTACAGTAGGATGTTTGACACTGTTGAATTACTTATTTAGTTATTTTAATGCTTCCGCACTCTAATTAGGTTATCAGATCATTATGTTATCGTATAGTGGTGATTAATCCTGGGTGTCTTGTAATCGGTGGTTATTGTGGCAAGGGTGTCACAACGTATGGTATCAGAGCAGTAGTTTGAGATTCATGTGTCCGTGAGGTCTTGGTCTCAAACATTAAGTGATGATATGTAGTGATTATAAGTAATGATCTGAACTAAGATAGGTTACGATCTAGTAATCATAGGAGATTGACTATCATACGGGACAAATGAGTGGTGTCTATAAATAAACGACATGTTACTAAACAAGTTATATGTTTTATATTTCAGAACATGTCTGGAGGAGGAATGACGCCCTGAGAAACGAAAGAAATGATGCTAACAATGATGGCACAACAAAACAGGATGATTCAAGATCAGTTTCGGGCTCGAGATAAGGCCAAAGCTAAAAGAAAAGAAGACAAGAGAAAAGAAAAGAGGGAACATGAAAGGAATTATGTTGTGGATAACATAAACCTTAGGAATAAAGCAAAACGTAAAGACAAGGGCAAGGAAAAGATTGATTATGAAACCAGAATTGATGAGAATTACTTGAAATATGTAATTAGATCATTTAAGGACTGGCAACCACCAACATTCTTTGGATCTCGGAGAATTGAGGAAGCAGAAATGTGTATTACAATTATGTAACAGATCTTTAAGGAGATGAATTGTAAGGATGAGTACAAGGTATTTTTGGCTAAGGATCAATTGATTGGACAAGCTAAGGAATGGTGGAACTGTTGGGAAAAAGAATTGGGATCCAAGTTGATTGCTTCCTTTAGTTGGGAACAATTCATGTTGTTGTTTAGTAGGCAATATGGTGAGCCTGATATCGTACCACATGTTAATCATGAAGAAAGAGCTATTGGAAAGATTGTAAAGTCTGGAAAAGATGAACTAATTGGACTATACTTGAGGTCAAGAACAAATAAACGTGATAGAAGTAAGAGATGTTACCATTGTAATCAATTTAGACATAAGGCTAACAAATGTCCAATGAAGGCCGATGTTTGTTATAATTGTGGAAAAGTGGACCATTTTAGCAGAAATTGCAAATTTCAACCAAAGAATTAGCATGTAATGATATTACATGATGAAACTATGAATGAAAGGTCCAACAAAGAGATGAGATCTCTGAGATTGTGGTTATAACTTTTGGACGTTAATCCATAGAGTTAGAAGTGTACTTTAAAGATTCCATATGTAATATTTTCATCGAAGTTTTATGATGCTGAAGTTAACATGAAATCGAGTGATATAAAGTTTTATTACTAATATAAGTATAATCCTGTTTGTGAATGAGAATATTCGAGTATATAAATAGACAGTAGATGAATAGCCCAGATGGACTTGGAAGCTTTGAATTGGAATGGATGTTATAGACTTCTTGGAAATTTATGAATGAGTTTAGAAGTTGTAATAAAGTTTAAGTTTGACCATGATGGGTTAAAAGAATTGGAACTAATAGTATTAGTATCATATGTGATATGTTTGAAGGAATGATAACAACTTGTAGTGTTTATCATATAACAAAATAGCATCAACTTGTATTAAAAGGAAACGGTAAGGTACATTGTATTGAATATTTTAAGCTTACAAAGGTTGTGGCTGAGAACGCATGACACGAACTGTTCATGAGAATTTGACGTAGTTGGAGTCAAAGAGGCTATTTCAATATTTGAAATATGTAAATTTTATAACAGAAAGGAAAGTAATTCAAGCATTTCTGAGAAAGCGAACGAAGGTATGAGAATACGTGACTTGTGTTAATATTGAATGGGATTTGGAATATGCAATGCGAAGTGTAAAGTAAGAGATACATGCGAAGTATAATTGATCGGAAGAGGGATATAATACTTAATGAAATGGAGATTTGATCAAACATAAAAAGTTTAAAGAGACTTTGGACACTAAGGAAATTGCTTATACAGCAAAGAAAAGTCTAGTACTACGATTCGAAATCTAAGGAAGATTCGGAGGTGATCATGAGTTCTGTTTGATTTTGGTGTCGATCAGTTATTTGTATCTACTGCTTTTGCTCAACAAGTGTAAATACCTTGATCTAAGTTGTCTATTGTGATTGATGTTGAAATTGCTAAGTAACACATTAGTTAGCGTAAATCATGTATATCATGATTGTACTTTAGTGATTGAAGAGGTAGTACTCAATCCTGACTTGATTTCAATAGAGATCGGTGATTTGTTACGATAATTAGAAAGAACTTATTACATATATGTGATAAGACGCATGTAGTTTGCAATGAAGGGATAATAAAGATAACTACGCCGGAAGGAGGCGAGAGATTTGTATATATGAGTATTGGAGAAGTGGGGATCAATGTCTAATGATGATTGTTAGGTCCCGAAAGCTGATTGCTTAGGGCTGTGAGTTTTGTTTGGTATATGCTATTGATACCAAGACTGAAGAGAAAGCTGTGGCCGATGCGCCTGTTGTCCCAAATGTTTCCTTATGTGTTTCTGGAAGACTTGTCTGATGTGGCCCTTGAAAGACAAGTGAAATTTTGTGTTGACTTGATCCCTGGAGCTTCTTCAATAGCTTGTTGTTCATATCGGTATGCATCTACTGAAAGGTAAGAGATGATGAAACAACTTTAGGAGTTATCAGATAAGGGCTTCGTTAGATTGAGTTCTTTGCCATGGGGAGCCTGATATTGTTTATGAAACAAAGGATGTCATAATGAGAATGTGTATAGATTAACATGATTTGAACAAATTGACTATAACAAGTAAGTATTCGCTGCCAGGAATTGATGGTTATTGATCAGTTGCAAGGGGTTGGTTATTATTCAAAGATTGATTTATGTTCAGGATATCACTAGTTGAAAGATTTGTAAGGATAAAATACTGAAAATGGATTTCAGGGATAGTTATGAGTATTACGAGTATTTTGTTATGCCATTTGGGATAGCCAACACCCCAACTGTTTTATGGACATTATGAATAAAGATTTGTATCAATGTTGGGGGGGAAAATCGGTAATTGTAATTATCGATGATATGATGGTATAAGTTTAAAGATGAATATGTCAAATCTTGAGTTTTGATTACAATAGATTATATTTTGGGATATGTATTTCTGGAAGTGGATCTTGGAGGATTCTGCTAAAAAGGGGAGTGATTGAGAATTTGGAATTTGTCTCGTAGTATTACAAGAATTAAGAAGTTTTCTACGAGTTGTAGATTGTAGACAACTTGATTAATTCAGTATATTTTATATACGGACTCAAGAGGGTTATTGCTAGAAAGATTTGCACAGATGTGCGTGAGTAAGGTTATTATTATTCTATGGTATATTAAGAATTAATTATGTCTTATTAGAAGAGTTGTTTTGTGTTCAACTCTTGGTTTGCTTTACAAGTAGGATTATGCACTCATATAGCTATGAGTACAGCTTACCGACCTCGACAAATGGTCAAGATGAATGAACTATTTTCATATTTGAATACATGATGAGATCATGTATTTTGGATTTAAGTATCAACTGAAAAGATCAATTGTTTTAATGGAATTTTCATATAGCATTAGTTATCATAATTAAAATCAAGAAAACCATGTTTAAAGTTTTGCACGGGAAGAAATGTAGAAGCCCTACATGTTGGAAAGAAATCGAAAGAACTCTGATTGTTATGTCTGTGTTATCACAAAGGTGTTACTTATTTTGAAAAAGGAACAAGTTAGCACTATGGTGTATTGGCTCATTTAGAATAACAAAAAAGTTAGGAATCTGTTATCTTATTTGGAATTACATAAGGATATATCGAAATAGCACTTGGTGTTTTATGTGGGAAGCTTTATGTAATCTTCACAACTGGTAATGAAGATTGGGATGATTATACCAAATTGGAATTCATGAAAGGTTAGTATATGTAGAGAAGTCGGAATATATTACGGATATGAAATTAATGAAGTTAAGAAACAAAGACATTAAAATGGAATTGATATGTTAGAAGCATCACAAAGAAGTAAATCACATTTGGGAGACAAAAGTCGATACGTTGAAAAAGTATAAGTATGTATTCGAATCCAAATAAACTTCGAGGACGAAGTTTGAGCGTGGTGGAGCCCATGCTGTAACATCCTCAGATTTGAATTATTGTAATTGAAGTTTAATTAGATGTATTTTTAGATTAATGTAATTTAAGTTGAATTGTATTTTTATCAAAGTTGGTTGCTATTTTAAGCAACTATGAAAATTGAGAATTAATAATTATCAATATGGAGGATTATGAATTATAAAGTTAGTGATGATTATATTAAGAATAAATCAGTATTATATGGAACCGGATAAGTTGAGGGGTGAAATGTGCAAAATGATGAAAATGGGAATAAAAGGCTAGAAAGCCTTTCATTATCACCAACTATACTCTCTCTCTAGAACTATCTCTCTCCCTCTCGACATTCTCTCTAGATTATCTCTCAAACCGACCGGCCTATTATCGAGTTCTATACGTCATCAGAAAGATCTCGAGGAATACTACAACAATTTACAGTTGCATTCGTGATTTCGTACGAATTGAGGTAAGAATCGACCCTTTTAAGTTTCTATATTTCGGTTTTGAAGACATGAAATTCGAGTTTGTCATTTCTTGCATGGATAAAGCTGATTTTGCTTGAGTTTTAGCTAGAATACGACAGAGTATGCATAATATAATCGAAACTAGGCTTAATACTTAACATATTCGTGATTTTAGACTTAGAAAAGCATGATTTAAGCTGTAAATGATGAACAAATTCAAGAATGCCAAGAACAAAATCGAAATGGAGCTAAAATCGAATTGAAGCTTCGACTTTAACCCAAATTCGAAATGGAATTCGAATTTAACCCTTAAATTCGAATTGGAATTCGAATCTAACCCTTAAATTCGAATTGGTTTTGAATTTAACCTCACTCATTCGAATTTAATGTCTAAAATTTGAAACCCACTCTCTAAACTCGAATATATTGAATGAAACACATAGTTGATGCATAAAAAAACAAAAGATATTTAAAGGAATAGTTTCGAACCTGAGATGGGTTCCAACTTAGTTGTGGTTTGAATTTAGCTATGGTCAGAAATGGGATTCAAATTTATCTTGGATCCGAAACGGGGATCAAATATTGCAAAATTTATAAATTTGGTTATACGAAAATTAAACAAGTAATTGACACGAGGTATTATTGCAACTGACTTAACAGGTCCCTTGTGGTGTTGTTTAACCCACAGTGGGGTACTTTGTGGATCCGGTTGAAATCCCGAGGAGAAATAAAATTAACTGAAGATTAAAAACGCACCCACTGTGAGTACCTTTGATTTTAACATTGCTGCATCTGCTTTGTGTTTGCTTTGCCTGCTGAGGCATGTTGTTTCACTTTCGTGTGGCACTCTACTAACTTGCGTGTATGTTGATGCACATTCATACTTGTTGCATGTCCGTTTTTTTGTTGTGCATCTTATTTGATGGACCGGCGGGTCGCATCTGTACTCTGATGTTACTGTGCTATATGACCAAGAGTTGACACCTCTATGGTCTAGATAGGCAGTAGGTCATCCCCGATGTTATGTCTGCCTCAGATGGTTGGTTTTTCTTATGCCGAGAGTCATCTCGAAGGAGTTGCTGCTTGGGTTTGCGTACTATGTGTACGTGTGGAGTATACGGTATGCGTTACCGGTGTTACTCCTAGGGGCATCATAAGGATTTGTGGAATGTGTAAAATCATTGGTATTCACTACGCATCCGCTTACCCTCTCAGTTGTTTACTTTTTACAGGAAAAAGGGAAAATCTGCTGCTGGACCTTCTAGTTAGGTCGTTTGTGAAGACTTGGAAGATTTGATACTATTTAATCGGAAAATGAGCTTTGGGACAATGTTGAAGTATATTTTGGATGTTTTAATATTCGAACGGAGTATGTAGACTTAGATTCGGTATCTTGTAGTACAGTAGGATGTTTGACACTGTTGAATTACTTATTTAGTTATTTTAATGTTTCCGCACTCTAATTAGGTTATCAGATCATTATGTTATCGTATAGTGGTGATTAGTCCTGGGTGTCTTGTAATTGGTGGTTATTGTGGCAAGGGTGTCACACCCGACGAGTTCGAAATGATGAACATGTTCGAAGTCGGTCACTTTCGAACACAAATCCATGATTTTAACCCCATTAGACTTAGGAAATAGTATTCACTAGTCCTATTAGGTTTTAATCGAAGATATATGTAACTTATTTGAAGATTCACCGGTTAAAACTTGTGATTTTGAATCACAAAGTTCAAATCCCAAAAACTTCAAAATTTGGTCGATTTTTGCTATAAATGAGTCCTAGGATACCTAAATCTTGTATAACTCTTATGTTTATACCTAGATTAGCTAGTAGATTAGAACACACACGAGCAAAACTTCGAGGAATAGTTGAAAATTCGGAAACGACAAAGTCGAAAGTAAGTTCGAAATCGCAGTGGGCAAGTTCGAAAGGATAAAATCGAAGGTAGGTGACATAAATGAGTCACTGTTGACCTTTATATACTAACAACCTTCGAACTTGTCTTTAAATTAGACTTTACTGACAGAATCGAATATTTATTCGACTTTGTCTGGAATTCGAATTTAAATGAAAATTTTGAAAATATTTGAATAAAATTCAAGTTATTCAACTTTTCCAACTTTTTCACATTTTTCAACCTTTTCGTGTAACGGAACAAACTTTGCAAAAATTATTTACACTAAGCACTAGATTTTCATGCAATGATTGTTTATTCAACTAAAAATGCATCCTTAGTAACTTTGACCTTTTTCCTAAAAAGAAAAATAAAATAAAATATAATAAAGTAATATTTTGAATAAAATTTAAACTTTAACTACTCAAAAATACTTTTAAAATTTTACATCCTATACTAACAGAATATTTTAGGCGAGAAAGTTAAAGAAAGGTTCAATCAGATAGCGGTGTCAAATACGCACTTTCAGTAATGTACTCTCACACTTAGGAATTTTTGATTCCTTGATTATTTGTCGTGACACACAATTCTAGGCGATTGTTGGTATTATTTTCCCTTTAAACATGCTACACTTTGTTGGCCTTTTTATTTATCAAGAAACTACCTTACGTGTCTCATACTTAGACATACTTTTATGATCAAGGCATACACACAATGATTATAAATTTTCGGTATTGCAAATTTTCTTTAAAAGGCAAACGGCAGACACAGTTCTGTATTTACATACAACAGAGTGTCTTAGTTTGTCTTAAAGTTTATTTTAAAGCTAGCAAGACAGCGGTGACAAGTCTGTACTGACGTACAACAACGCGACTTATCTTGCTAACTCGAGTCAAACCAGAGGCAACAGGTCTGTACTTACGTACAACAGAGTTACTTGTTTTGACTCTCAATTCACTATCATTATTTTTCTTTCTTTTCTTTTCTTTAAGATGTATCTGATGTTGCTATACATCCCCTAGAAAACTTGCATACCTCATTTATAATCATTGTCTGTGTGTCTCTAACATAAAAATTAATACCATTTGGTCATACATCTAAGTTAGTGACACGTCTGCCTTTTCTTGAATATTTTATTAGCTTTTGAGATTCCCTTTGTGTATTATGCCTACCAACACATCAAACTAGAAAATGTATATCACTTAGAGTTTAAGGTGCATTACGTGAGAAAACTTAACACTTAGAGATTGTATCGACTGTGCTAATTTTCGTCACTTTGAACCTATGCATCTAACACTTAACTCATTTTCTAATATTCTCTTCTTTTTTTTTTTAGCTTTTTATGGTTTTCTTTCTTTTTTCTTTTGTTTTTCATAAATAAGGATAAGTTAATAAACTAACCTACTAACTTACAATAAAATGAAAGAAATTCTAGTTAGCTACTAAACTTACTATAAAAAGAAAGAAATTCTACTACAATAAACAGAAATAAAATCTACTAAGGTCAAGCTACTCTGGATTACGCATTCCATTTACTTGAACTAACAACTCAAAACGTGACTTATCAAAAGCTTTGGTAAATAAATTATCTTCCTTTGCCACTTTTACAGGCTTAATTAAATTCTTTTCAGCACAATCACATATAAAATGGTGTCTTATATCTATGTGCTTTGTTTTACTGTGTTTAACTGGATTATTGGTTATTGCAATAGTTGATTGGTTATCTATCCTAATAGGAGTATGAGTATAAGTCAAACCGTAATCCCGCAATTGTTGTTGTATCCACAAAACCTGTGAACAGCAACAACCAGCAGCAACATATTCGGCCTCGCATGTTGACACGGCTGCCGAAATCTGTTTCTTGCATTGCCAGGAGACAAGTCTCCCACCAAGGAACTGACAACCTCCAGTTGTTGACTTGCGATTCAAGCTGCATCCTCCATAGTCTGAATCTGTGAATGCTTCCAATTCCAGATCACCATCCGCGTGATACCAAAGGCCCAGCTTCGGTTTCGACTTGAGGTATCTTAGAATCCGCTTCACAGCTTTCATGTGCATCTCTTTTGGATTAGCTTGAAACCTAGCACAAATACACACATCAAACATTATGTCAGGTCTAGAAGCAGTTAAATACATAAGTGATCCAATCATGGCCCGATATAACGTCGGATCCACATCGGTATCACTTTCTGTACCCGGTCCGAGATTATGATATACTTGAATCGGCGTGCTAAAGTGAGTTGTCAGCTTGGTTCCTTCCATCTTGAAACGCTCTAGAATATCATAGACATACTTCGTCTGATGGATAAACATGCCCTCCTTCCTCTGCTCAACTTGCAAACCCAGAAAGAAGTTTAACTCACCCATAGCACTCATCTCAAACTTAGACTTCATCATCGTCTCAAAGTCTTTGCATATCTGCTCGTCTGATGACCCGAAAATAATATCATCGACGTACACTTGTACCAAGATGAAATGTTCACCCTTCCGTTTTACAAACATCGTACTATCTATCCTCCCTCTTTCAAACCCGTTGTCTAAAATATGAGTAGATAGTGTCTCGTACCACGCCCTTGGTGCTGGATGTAGTCTATACAAAGCCTTATCTAAACGATACACTCTGTCTGGATACTTCGGATCTGTAAACCCGGGCGGTTGTTCCACATACACCAGTTCCTTCACTTTCCCATAAAGAAAAGCACTCTTTACGTCAAGTTGATAAACCTTAAAACCTTTGAAGGACGCAAAGGCCAGTAACAAACGGATTGCTTCAAGCCTTGCCACTGGCGCAAATACTTCATTGTAATCGATTCCTTCCTCTTGTTTGAAACCCTTTACCACAAGTCTTGCCTTGTTGCGAGTTACTATACACCGATCATCCCTCTTGCACTTAAAAACCGACTTGGTTCCTATTGCAACTTCTCCTCGAGGTAACGGAACTAACTCCCACACTTCAAGTTTCCTAAACTGTGACAGTTCTTCCTGCATCGCTTCAACCCAAGAATTGTCTTTCAGTGCCATTTGCACATTCTTCGGCTCTGCTTGCGAGATGAAACAGGAATAAGAGGCAAGTGTGAAAGGCCTCAGAGTCATTGATCATCGACAACAACACTGTGTTGTTATTCAAACTACTCTTAGTCCTCACACCATCATTTGGATTTCCTATCTCACCTAACGGGGGAACGACTTCAGACTCTACATTTTGTTCCTCATGACCACTGTCTTCAGAGTTAGAATTTGTTGTCTGATTTTCGTTTGTAGGCATCTCAAAATCATTCTCTTCTGGAGATCTATCTTCTGTTGTTGTAGGCTCAGAAGTTGATGGAAAAGTCATTCTCGGAAAACTATGACCCTCGTCATTTATATTTAATGACGACAAGTCCTGTTCGATTGTACCTGCATTTCCATCCAAAGGAATTTTAAATGATTCAAATAGTTTGTCATAATCAAAAATCCATTCAGGACCAGTTTGGGGTTCATGTGTATAACTTGTTACATCAATGTTATACACATTCTCTACCATACCATTTGATTTATTAAAAACCCTTTTATTTGGTGAGTTCGGCACATAACCTAGGAAATAACCTTCGTCAGCCTTTTCACCAAACTTAGGTTGATGTTTTCTTTTCATTAACGTACATGGTACCCCAAACGGTTCGAAGCCAGGTAAATTCGGTGGCCTTTTATTCAAAACTTCATAACAGCTTTTGTTCAATGATTTGACGGTAAGGACCCGATTTAAAATATGACATGCGGTATTCACTGGCTCCCCCCAAAACATGGTAGGAAGCTTTGAATCTGAGAGCATGGTCCTTGCTGCCTCAATCAAAGTCCTGTTTTTCCGTTCGGCCACCCCATTTTGTTGTGGCTCATATGGTGCACTAAATTGATGCACTATGCCCTTTGATAGGCAATATACACCAATAACTGTGTTTTTAATTTCCGTTCTGTTATCGCTCCTATACGTTTTACCCGCGTTCCGTAAGAGTTTTCAACTTGGTCTAAGAACCCGATTAGCTTGGCAGCTGTCTCGTCCTTCGTACCTAAAAAGAAAACCCAAGAAAATCGTGAGTAATCATCTATAATAACTAAACAATACCAACTACCACCTATACTCCTTTTGTTGATTGGTCCGAACAGGTCCATATGCAACAAATCGAAAGTGGCAGCTATAGAGTTCTAAGTCTTGGACTTGTGTGCCTTCTTGTGTTGTTTTCCTTTCTTGCACGATAGCACTTGTTTTCAAACTGAAAACTCTTCATTGAAACACCTTGCACCAGTCCATTTTTAGTAATGTAGTTCATTTTTCTCAGGTGCAAGTGTGTCATGCGTCTGTGCCATAAAACTGATTCCGTCTCTGAAGCTTTAGATAGTAGACATATTGGTCCTATCGAAGATTTCGGCTTGTTCATGTCTAGCATGTACAGGTCATTCTTCCTTGGAGCCCTCATCAGTATCCACTCTTCAGGTACTTTGAATCCCGGTTTCAGCACTAACGCCTCAGTATCAGTGAAAAGTACTGAGTTCTTCTTATCACAGATTTGAGATACACTAATGAGATTGTGAACCAGTTTGATAGTCCCATTAGTGACCACTCTAGTACCAGTGATATTTCCTCCTTTATTTACAGCGAGTGATATAAATCCCCTATTCCCTCTCTTGAAGTCTACGAGTAGACTTCTTTCCCCAGTCATGTGCCTAGAGCAACCACTGTCGACGAACCACTTGTTGTTTGGACCTGTAGTTATCTCCTGCACATGAAAGAAAAGAGGTTAGTGATCACGGGGAACCCAAGCCATAACTGACTTGGTCATACCATTCTCGTCCACATACTTAAACTCTTTCAAATACCCATCTCTCCTTTCAGGTGACTTGGGTGTTTGCTTTAGAGCCTGTTGTGGTGCAGAGTGATTTAAGTTCACTCTCAGCCTTTGTGTAGGCATTTGCTGTGGAGCCCTCGAATAATTTCTATTATAGTGCATTTCAGATTGATATCCCTTAGCTCTACCTGGTGTTTGATATCTTACAGTAGTGTGTGACCTAACCGGAGTGTATGCTCTTCTAGGTGTTGTACTCCTATAATTTTGTTGTGGTCCTGACCTAGATTTATTAGGGACTCTATTCGGTAAATTAGTCCTAATCACTTCGTTTGGTCTACCTGACGCAGGTATTTGTTTCACAGCACTTTTTGGCGTTGCTTGCGCAATTCTCTCGGTATTTTGAGAACCACTTGTGCTTGCAACACTTGAAGAAGGTTTATGTTGTTCCGGCTTTCCAGTTTTAGGTGTAGAGTCTACCTTCCTATGTGGACAACTAGAAGCAACATGCCCCTTTTCATGACATCTAAAGCAAGACATTTTGTCAATCGACTTCTTATGCGTGCCCTTTGACTTAGGTGTCTCACTACTGTCTTGTTCTTTCGTCTTAACTATAGTGACTATTTCCTCCTCTTGATTATTAAAGTCAATTTTGGCTTCTCCTACAGGTTTATCACTAGAAGATGGCACAAATTTGACCTTCTTAATCTTGACATTATTACTAGTCACCTTAGTTTCTTTATCCTTAACGATTTCAGACACAGGTTCAGGTACTACCTCTGATTCAACTGGTTTATCAGTCTTATCCTGAGGCTGAGGTACATAGTTATCATTGAAAAGTGGAGGACTCTCATTATAACCTAAACCTACAAGTTTCTTAGACTAACGCTGTGCATCTAAGATCTTCCCTAAGTTCAATGATGAGTTCCTAAACTTTTCCAGTTTACTATTTACCTCGACTACCTTAACCTTAGACTCGGCTAGCTCTACCTCTTTGATCTTAAGCTCTTTGGTCAATGCCTCAACATGCTCATACATGAGTTCTATTCTAACACACTGCTCACTGAGCTTGTCTTTTAAACTATGACATCTTGTGCATCTGCCTTAAGCTTATTTCTAAGGTCTTCCTTTATGTCTAAGAGGCTAGCGTTGTCTGATTTTAAGGATTCATTTTGAGCGGTTATATTTTGATGTGATTCTAGCACTAAGTTTAATCTATCATTAGATGTAGCACATAAAGCACATAACTCATGGAATGTAGAGAAGTTTAGAATTACCTTCGCGTGATCTGATTCCACGTTGGCCATCTGTGAAGCGAACTCCAGAATCGTCTGATCTTCTGACTTTTCTACCAACATAGTACTGATATCATGCTGATTGCTGTCCCCTGCCTTTTCTACTGCTCCATCACTTCTAGTCTCCGTTACTTCGGCCATAAAGGCTCTAGCGTTGGACTCTGGATGAGTACTTCAGTCATATGTTCCATCTAGCTGTCTGTCAAATGTGACATTGGTTAACAGACCAGCTATGTTTGCCTGATTGCTTGAACTACCCGGTTGATATCTCCCTTGAGATTGATTTTGGAACAGGTTCTGGTAGTTCTCGACTTTAGGTCTTTGACACTCTCTAGCGAGATGTCCTAACCATTGGCAGTTGTAACACTTAACTTTGGATTTATCAAACCCAATCTTATTGTTACTGACGTTGAGATTTCTGCCCGTCCTCTTGATGAATCTCTTAACTCGCTGAGTTACCATGGATAGTTGCCATTGCAGATCCATCTCCTCTAAATCATCAGTATCCACCTGATCATAATCCTCATCCCATAGTGCAGGTTCGTTGATTTTCCCTTGAACGCAATTGCCATAAGTGGCCACAAATGAAGCCAACAGATTTAGATGGTCTTCAGCTGATTTTGCGCGCATCGGCATCTTTGAGTATCCTTGAGATGTTGATGCAGACTGAGTTGGCTTGTCTTCCTGTCTCGAGAACCCTAAGAAAGCCCGACTCCCTGAGTCATCTACGTCAACCGGTGTCGATGTTTCACCCGAAAAGAATGCTGTAGCCGTCTTCAATTCACTTGCCGTTGAAGGTTTGGACTTCCCAAAATACATATCCGGATCCTGTACTTGGTCATAATGCCGTTCTTTTTTCAGCAATTCAAAGTTATAGGCCCTCAGCGTTCCTATGACTGTTTCTAGAGTGAGAGTATAAAACTTGTCTTCATCATGCTTTATCAGTGCCACATACATCTCCCATTTGGCAGGTAAAGCATCTAGAATTTTAACAATGTTTTCTGACTCACTATACTCAACATCATGGTTGTCTAACTCAGTCAGCAGATGATAGAATCTGGTAATGGTCTCATCCAGCTTTTCGTTTTCCAAAGCCTTGGATATCGCGAACTGCTGCTTGAGCATTTCCATTTTACTTTTTCTAACTCTAGGATTACCTTCACACCTTTTCTCCAAAGCATCCCACAACTCTTTTGTTGTTCGTTGATTGCGAAATGTGTGCAGGATCTCCTGAGGTAAAGCCATTCTAGTGATCGAGAATGCTCGGTTTTTAGCCTCATAAAGCTTCTTATCATCATCCTTCATCTTTTGATATGACAAGACTCTTTGACGTCCTTCAACCTCTGTTGTAGGTGGAACGTATCCCTCGTCGATACATATCCACATTCTCATATCATTGAATCTTGCGAAGTCGGCGAACCTATCTTTCCACCATCAATAATCCTCCAATATCATTAACTTAGGTGGATCTTATCTTGTCTTGACGCGACACCTTCCAACGAGTGCAGAATCCTCGTTAGTGGCTTGACCATAAGACCACGCACACTGAAACACGGAGACTAGCACGGTGATAGACGAACAATGGATCATCCCAACACAGTGATTCTCTCCACACGAAACTCTCCGAATCCTTGCAAGTTCGAGATCGCCTTTTGCTTAAACTCTCTGAAATCTCCTAGAGTCTCTGCCAAAAGTCTGATAATTAATCGAATTAACCCTTAATTATACTGACTGGTTCGACTTTGTCTAGGACAAATTCAAACTTGGCCCAAGGCCTATTCGAACTTGTCCTCCAAGACAAATTCGAATCTGACTTCAAACTTATGTTTGAACTTATGTTTGAACTTATGTTTGAACTTTATGTTTGAACTTATTGTAATATGTTATCCTAAGTTCAAACATACAAACAATTAATATCAAACATATATCATCAAACATATATCAAACACTTGTTAATATTCAATATCAAGTAAATTGGTTTACACAAAATGCTATCTATACTTAGACTGCTATCGTCACACAGGATGTACTAACATGACTCATTCTACAAATAACTGGAATTTAGACCCCGACTCTTTCTTCAAAGTAAAGAATGTCGTCTACGACATTATTTAAGGTCATAGGATCCACTGTGCCTTAACTGCGGCAGAATCAGTTCCCGAAGTCTATCTGTAGCAGTTCTGGCATCATGTGGAGTATGCCACTATCAACGGCGAGGGTCACCTTCGAACCAAAATTGACAACGTGACTATTATTTGCGACTTCCCACTGTTGCTTTATCCAGGACAAAGCCGACTTTGATCCCTTGGTGGAAGTTGAAACTCTACGGGAAGACATCCTCGAAATGGGATATCACCGGCCATTGACTAAAATCTCTCAATTTAAGACGAAAGGTCTTCAAGGTCTTTGGTTTATCATACGAAATATAATAACCAAATGCATGCCGGGGAAAGCCTCTGGCCATGATACTGGTAGTGTGGCCATGCTTAGAATGTTTCACTCGTTCATTTTTGACAAACAATTTGACTATGGAAGCTATATATGGGAAGAGATAAGGCAGTTTATTCAAGAAAAGGCATATTGGTACACCCGGTGTGACGACAGCAGTTTAGTTTTGAAATAGATAGCCAGTTGTAATAGATAGGGCATTATTAATACAAGTCATGATTGTTTGTTCATATTTATGTCTTAAGTTCATGATTGTGTATTGTGTTCATGTTTGCATGTAGAGTTCATGACTGCTAGATAAGTTCATGAGATATGAACTTATGAGGACAAATTCATGAGGCATGAACTTATGAGGATAAGTTCATGAGGCATGAACTTATGAGGATAAGTTCATGGGGCATGAACTTATGAGGCATGAACTTATGAGGATAAGTTCATGGGGCACGACATTATGATGACAAGTTCATGGGGTACGAACTTATGGCTCATAAGTTCGTACGAACTTAGCCCTGATAAGTTCATATGCACTTATCTGCATAGGCTTGAACTTATAAGTTCGTGGGCTTAGACCATGCACGAACTTGGCTTATATCATGTACTTGTGTTTACAAATTGAGAAACACTTTCAAAATTCGTAGAATACGGTTTTAGACGATTTGAGAGAGTTTCAGAGCTTTCAATAGGAGCAATACATCTTGTAAGGTTGATACTTGTTTGGCTAGAGTCGTGTTTGGCTCTGTGTTTCCGTGTTTCCGTGTGTGTTTGTGATTGATCCGTTAACATTAAACGAGGATTCCGCACTCGTTGACGTCGTCACGCCTTGATAGATACGTCGAGGGTGGACCTTACAAGTGGCATCAGAGCGTTTCTTGTGTGTTCTTCGTGTTCTTCACGTTTCGTTGAACATTCAAAGGTTTCTTGCCGTTTTTTAGGATAAATCACAAGTTTCTCAAAATTTCTACATTGACTTCACCAGTTTTTCTCGTCCATAATCTTCTTAGTTCATTTATTCAGTGGGATTCATCGTTTTTAGCCTTAAAAATGTTGAATTAATCTGAGTTTTTAAAAAATTAAATTTTTGGCTCGTTCACGAACTTGCGGTGCACGAAGTTAGTAGGAAATTAGGGCATCACGAACTTGTCAGTGATACGCTCTCTCACGAACTAGCGGCGCACAAACTTGTCAGATTTAAGGGTTTCACGAACTTATCAGTTTAAGGTTTTGCGAACTTGCCTTGATAAGTTTGTACGAACTTGCTGACCCACAGACTTGTTAGATACGAAATTGTTAGGAACGAACTTAATTCCAAACGAATATAAATTTGTAAAATGAATTTAATTAAATTCGTACGAACTTAATATAAGTCCGTACGAACTTGTCTCAAATTTATTTTATAAATTAATTAATTAAGTTCGTGAACAAAAGTTTTTGAGAATGTCAAGTCTACACAAGTTCTTGGAAATGGATCACGAGTTTGGCAAATCCAATTCTGCGCCAAAGCTGATGAAGATTGAAGACAACTACTGGTGGAAGGATAGGTTTGCAGACTACGCTCGGTTTAACAATGAGCGCATGTGGAAATGTATCGATGAAGGGTATGTTTCCCCTACTCAGGAGCTCGAGGGTAGGATGAAAGTTCTATCCTATCAACAAATGAAAGATGAGGATAAGAAAATTTATGAAGTTGAAAATTGGGCTCTGTCTTCAATCAAAATGGCTTTACCTTTGTAGATTCTGCATACGTTTATACATCACCAAACCTCTAAAGAACTCTGGGCGGCTTCAGAGAAGACATATGAGGGAATTTCAAGGGTTAGGAAGGGGAGAACTGAATTGTTGAAGCAACATTTTGCAATCTTTAAGGGTTTGAAGAATGAAAATTTGGAAAATCACAAAGTTGATTATCAAGAATCAGAAAAGATTGACAAACATCTAGATGTGTTACCGCCAAAATGGGAGATGTACACTGCTCTGATCAAGCATATCAAGAGAAGTTGGACACTCTCGCTCTTGAAGAAGTTATTGAGACACTGATAGCTTATAACATCAAGATACAAAAGAAGGAGATGGAATACGATCTGGTACAAGATCCTGAAATGTACTTCGCTAAGTCTAAGCCATCAACTTCTAGCGTACCTAAGTCTGGAGCTACAACGCTCTATTCTGGAGAAGAAGAAGGCATACCAGCAGAAGCAGAAGAATCAAATGGTAGGGCCTTTCTAGGGTTTTAAAAACCAGATGACCAACCACAAATCTCAGGAGCATCATCTCAGGGATACACAAAAGTGCCAATGAGTGCTAAAACCGCAGAGGAGCAACTTAAGCTTCTAGCATCGTTTATAGCAGCTTACCGGAACTATATTCAGGGAAAGATCAACGATCAAGTTGATCCAGATGATCTAGAGCAGATGGACTTGCAATGGAAACTGGCCATGGTCACAAAGAGGGTGAAGAGGCTCATGAAAAGAACTCGTAGAAATATTAGTGTGAGCAATGTAGGTTTTGATAAGTCAAAAGTTAAGTGTTACAACTATTAGGGGTTGGGACACTTTGCAAGAGAATGTTAGAGACCAAAGATGGAAAACTATTGGAACCTGGGTCATCAGAATTCAACCAGTCATGAAATCAACCATCAGTGGCTGGTTTATTAACAAAAGTGTCGTCTAACAAGCAGTTAGATTGTACTTATGATTGGACTTCACATCCGGAGATAAACACTAGAGCTTTTTTGGCTGAAGTGACTGAAACTGATAGTGGAGCAGAAGAGTTAAAGAAGGAGGATACCTAGCAGTCCGACTCAAATCCATTGGTTCTGGAAAAGTCTGAGGAGCTGACTACTCTTGAGTTTGCAGCTCAGATGGCCAATGTTGAATCTTATCAAAAAAAGGTATCTCTGAACTTTTTTATTTTTCATGATTTATGTGTTTTATATACTACTTTGAATGATAAATTAAATTTGGTGCTAGAATCACATTCATCTATGACAGCTAAAATTCAAACTTTAATATCTGACAATTCTAGTCTATTAGTCATTAGGCTAAAATGAATGTTGATGCTCAAGATGTAATACTTCTAAAAGAAAAATTAAGTGAACAATGTTTCAGGATAGAACTAATTTATGAGCATGTAGAATCACTGACTAAGGAGATCTCACTTAAAGATGTATAATTAGCAGAAGCTAGGGTTAAGGTTGCTGAGGCAAATAGTAAAATTGAGAAGTTTAGAAATTCTTCCTTGACCATAGGCAAAATCTTATATTCGTAGAGACAGTCTAAGAAACCAATTGGCCTAGGATATCAAGATGTGCCTCCACCTTTCAATAGCAAATATGTACCTATTCCTCAGGATCAGACCAAGGAAACGGATAAATCAGACGAAGTAAAGGTAACTTAGTCGGCTAAGGTGTCAAAATGAAGGACATAGGAATAATTCTCCGAATAGATTCCCAAGTCAATCTAGGTCTGGACCCCAACCTGTCATTAAGGATCATACACCTAAGAGGAGTTACACTCCATTTAGTTCTCATACTCCTAATAGGCATCAAACACCAGGTAGAGCCCAGAATTATCATAATGAAATGTACTATAACAGAAATTATTCTCGGGCTGAACAGCAAAGACCAAACTAAAGGCCAAGACCACATTTGTGGATGAGAATGGTATTACCAAGTCAGTCATGACTTGGGTGTTCCGGGGATGAGAACGCAAGTGCCGGAATCAAACAAAAGGTCCGAACATCCGAGGACGAAAGATAAAATGCTCCGCGGGGAAGTCGTTTGATAACTCATTCGTTTTGTTTCATGTGCAGGAGTTAACTACAGGTCTAAACAATAAGTGGTTCGTAGATAGTGGTTGCTCTCGACACATTACTGGGGAGAGAAGTCTATTGACAGACTTCAAAAGTGGGTATACAGGATTTGTATCATTTGTTGGGAATAAAGGAGGCGATATTACCAGATTAGGAACTGTCACTAATGGGAAAATCTTAATCTAGATAGTATACTATGTAGAGAAGCTTGATCACCATCTCATTAGTGTCTCTCAAATCTGTGATAAGCAACATTCAGTACTTTTTCCTTAGAAGGAAGCGCTAGTGCTAAAGCCTGGATTTGAGATTCCGGAAGAATGGATAATGATGAGGGCTTCAATAAAGTAGAAATGTATATGATGGACATGTCCACAGCAGAATCTTCGATGAGGTCTACATGTTTATTATCCAGAGCTTCAGAATCAGAATCCTTGTTGTGGCACAGGCGTATGGCTCACTTGCACTTAAGGAATATGAATTACATCACTAAAAATGGCCTTCTGCAAGGTGTACCTATGAAAAGCTTCCAATTTGAAGATAAATGTGTGCCATGCATGGCAAGGAAACAACACAAAAAGTCACACAAGTCAAAGACTCAGAACTCTATCTTCACCACCTTTGATCTGCTACTTATGGATCTTTTCGGTCGAATCAACAAAAGGAGTATAGGTGGGAGTTGGTATTATTTGGTTATCACAGATGATTACTCATGATTTTTTTGGGTTTCTTTTTAGGTACAAAGGACGAAACAGCAGGCACGCTGATTGGGTTCTTTGACCAAGTTGAGAACTCATATGGGAATGGAGTAAAACGTATCAGAAGTGATAATGGAACAGAGTTCAAGAGTTCAATAATTGGTGTATATTGCCTAACTAAGGCATATTGCATCAATATAGTGCACCGTATGAGCAACAACAAAATGGGGTGGCAGAACGAAAGAACAGGGCATTAATTGAAGTAGCAAGGACTATGCTTTCGGATTCAAAGCATCCCATAATGTTATGGGGGAGGCAATGAATACCGTTTGTCATGTTTTAAATAGAGTCCTTATTGGTCAAATCTCTGAATAAAACCTGTTATGAGATTTTAAATAAGCGACCACCTAATTTGACTAGCTTTGAACCATTTGGGGTGCCATGTACTTTATTAAAAATGAAACATCCACCTAAGCTTGGTGAAAAGGTAGACGAAGGATACTTCCTAGGTTATGTCTCAAATGCACCAAATAAGATGGTTTTTAATAAAAACCACTGGTACTGTAGAAATTATTTTTAACATTGATGTAACCAGTAATACACATGAGCCCTAAATAGGTCCAGAATGGTTATTTGATTATGACTCAGTGTTTGAATCATTAAAAATTCCTTTCAGTGGTGACGCAAGAACTCTGGAGAATGACTTCTCAACCTTAAATCTTAATGACGAGATCTAAAGAAAACCTATCGACAGAAGACGGGTCACCAACCATTGAAGAACCTTCGTCGTCTATTGATGAGAATCAGATAAACAGTCCAGCCTCTGAAGAAAGTGATCATGAGGAGGATGTTCCGTCTAATGTCACACCCTCATTAGGCGAAATAAGATCTAATCTGGGAGACAATCTTCAGGTCGATACAATTGAAACATCGAAAATACACAAAAACACCCACTTGAGGATATTATTCGGAATCCAAATGCTTGTGTAAGAACTCAGAGTAATGTGAATATTAACACATTGTTGTTATCAATGATCAATGACTCCAAGGCATTTCACACTTGTCTGTACTCATGTTTTATCTCTCAAGTTGAGCCTAAATATATTCAAATCGCTCTGAATGACAATTCTTGGGTTGAAGCTATGTAGGAGGAACCCTCACAGTTCAAGAAACTGCAAGTCTGGGAGTTAGTGCCTTTGCCTCGAGGAGAAGTTGCAAAAGGGACCAAATGGGTCTTTAAGTGTAAAAAGGATGAGCGAGGCATCGTTACTCGAAATAAAGCAAGACTCGTAGTCAAGGGCTTCAATCAAGAAGAAGGAATTGATTACAATGAAGTGTTTGCACCAGTAGCAAGACTTGAAGCAATCCGACTGTTTCTTGTGTTTGCATCCTTCAAAGGCTTCAAAGTTTATCAACTAGACGTCAAGAGTGCCTTCTTGTACGGAAAAGTGAAGGAATTGGTGTATGTTGAGCAACCGCCAGGGTTTACTGATCCTAAGTATCCAAACAGAGTATATAAATTGGATAAAGCTCTGTATGGGTTACATCAGGAAACTAGGGCGTGGTACGAAACGCTATCTACACATCTCTTGGAAAATAGGTTCGAGAGAGGGCGGATAGAAAGTACACCTTTCATTAAGAGTAAAGAAAATGATTTTCTACTGGTACAAGTTTATGTCGACGACATAATCTTTTGGACATCTAATGAACAAATGTGTAAGGATTTTGAAAAGGGTATGATGTCAAAGTTCGAGATGAGTGTGATGGGAGAGTTAAACTTCTTTCTAGGGTTACAAGTTGACCAACGAAAGGAGCGCATGTTCATTCATCAGACGAAGTATGTCTATGAAATATTAGAACTCTTCGGGAAGGAAGGAACAAAACTCACAGCACATTTTAGCACTCTACTCAATCACAATCTCGGACCGGGTACCGATAGTGATACTGATGTGGATCCGACATTATATCGGGCCACGATCGGGTCACTTATGTATTTAACTGCTTCTAGACCTAACATTATGTTTGTTGTTTGTATTTGTGCCAGGTTTCAAGCTAAGCCCAAAGAGATGCACATGAAAGCTGTGAAGCGGATTCTGAGATACTTGAAGTCAAAACAAAAGCTGGGACTTTGGTATCATGCTAATGGAGATCTGGAATTGGAAGCTTACACAGACTCGGATTACGGAGGGTGCAGCTTGAACAGAAAGTCAACAACGAGAGATTTTCAGTTCTTAGGAGGGAGACTGGTGTCCCTACAATGCAAGAAACAGACTTCGGTAGCCGTATCCACATGCGAAGCCGAATATGTAGCTGCAGGTAGTTGCTGTTCATAGGTTCTGTGGATCCAATAACAATTGCGGGATTACGGTTTCACTTATACTCATACTCCTATTAGGATAGACAACTAAGCTACAATCGCTATAACCAATAATCCGGTAAAGCATAGTAAGACTAAGCACATAGGTATAGACCAACATTTTATTCGTGACTGTGCTGAGAAAAACCTGAGTAATTGGTAAAAGTTCCAACGGATGACAACTTTTCGGATCTGTTCACAAAAGCAATTTATAGATCACGCTATGAGTTGTTAGTCCAACTGAACGGGATGCGAAATCCATAGTAACCTGACCTCATTAGATAATCTTTCTTTTAAATTTTTTTTAAGTTCTAGTTTGTCTTTTTAATTAATTTACTTAAAAAAAAAAGAGAGTGTTATTCCAGTATAATCTATCAAACAATCAATAGAATCAATTAAGAACAGAAGCAAACAACTAACAGAATGATTATATTGCACCAAATGTGATTACAGAGAGATTAGAAACAACGAATATTGTAGCCCTAGCTCTGTGAAATTCCGTGCCAAAATTAAGAATGTCAAATCACTTTTTCTTTTACAAAAGACAAATTCTATTTATATGTACAAGTCAACTATTCACTAATTACAAAATATACCCTAAAATTATTTAACTCATCAATATAAACTAGATTCTAACATTCTCTCCCTTTGATGAATTAAACTAAGTCTTTAGTTTGAAAGTCCCAGTTTCATTTTAAAACACCTGATGCTTTTCCTGTTAGACAGCCTCCAATTAATCTTTGAAATGAAGTCGACCTTGAGCTTTCTGTCATTCACACTTAATGCTCCCTTCTTGGTTTTTCTTTTCTTATCAGTTGCCAACTTTCCTTTTAAACCATTCAACACCTTTGGAAGTGTTCCATCCCAAATATTATTCAGTTCAATACTTTGCATAGCCCTTAGCTTTTGATCTTTATCTTTGTAGATTGCTACAGGATGCTTGACCATTACAACTTGAAATTCCTTCGAATTCTCCATAAACTTAAAGAAACGGTTTGGCGCAGTAATGTTAATCTTTTTCATCCCTCTTTCTACACCAATCTGTAGACCTTGCACAGACATAAGCACCAATGTGGTTCGCATGAAGTGAAATAGTGTCTTTAGTGCAAATCTACAGTGCTCATTCCTTTTATTTCTGCACAGTTCATCAAATAAATCTTCAATATCGGCCAGATGCATTTCAAACATGTCAGCCTCGATGAATGTATAAGTATTTCCATCAGCTCTGGTCACGGTGAATGTAGGATAGAAGATCATAACAAAACGATCTTTTTCAATCTTAATCAAATCAGCTATCCTAAACTCACTTCTGACCTTATCCACCGACTGAGCTTTTTCTGTAAGAAGCTTGCATAATTTGCTAAGTTTGGCATATTCGGCTCCAGAACTCTGAATAGCTTCAAAAACATAGACGGAGCTTGTTTCTTACAGAAGATTTTCTTTTCAAGGTGATCTTCAAGATATGGAAGTTTGTTCCTCTTTCGGATATACTCGGCAATTTGTTTTGCAGATAAGTCTAACACTTTTATCTTCTTCTTACTGATTTCGTCTTTATTGAGTAGTGTCAGCATATCTCTGATTTCTCTCTGGACAATCTGCTGAGCATCAAATCTCAATCTATGTTGTCTTTGTGATTCATCAGCCAAGATGTATTCATTGAAGAATCTGTCCATTACTTCAACTTCATTCAACTCCGAAACCACTTGTGGCATAACTTTCTCCACTGGGAACGACTCTACTTCTTCTACTTTTACATTAACAGTAACCTCAGGCTTTTCAACCGTCCGTGTAGGTACATCATCTTTTAGAATCTCCTATACAAGATCCTCTTCTTCTTCCGTCCTATCAGCTCTCAAAGATAGGGGTGTTCGTGGATGGTTAACCGAAATTGAAAGTGTATTTCGGATGGTTAACCAGAAATATCGGTTCGAGGCTTTCGTGAACCTAAACCTAAATCGAAAAAAAGGTTACCCGATAATTGGTTAATCGGTTTTTCCGTTCGGTTATTCGGTTAACCAATTAATCATTTTTTATTTAATAAATTATTTTTTAAATTAAAAAGTCCCAATAATTAGTTTCTAAAAACATCAAAAGTCCAAAATAATAAATGCGACGAATAAAACTAAAAATCATCTATTAAAGATCTTTAATCGATAAAAAAATTTGTTTCATAATCTAATAGGAACAAAAAAAAGTTATAATATTTTCTAAATTAGTCGTTCTAATGCTGTTTTTTTTTGTTGTTTTGGATTAAAAAATTAATGTGGACTAATAGATGAGCTAAAATTTTATATTATTATTAAGATAAATGCTAATATTTAAGGTCTAAACATTAACAATATATGATTAAAATAAATTTCGGTTTTTCGGTTAACCGTTCGTGACCAAAATCGTGAACCGAAACCGAAACCGAAGATTTTTTTATGTTCGGGTAACCAAACCGAAACTAATAGAAAAATCGGTTCGGTTAACCTCAAAATTGGTTCGGTTTTTCGGTTTTTCGTATCGATTTTTCAGTTTCGGAATATTTTGAACACCCTTACTCAAATATACATCGGTTAAATCAATCATATCGTCATCATCAGATAATTCAATCTCCACTTCTTTCTCTACTCCTTCAATCAATAAAGTATTTCCTTGAGCCTCATCATCTAAATCTTCATATTCTTCAAAGTTATAAATTTCAGATTGAATACTTAAAGGATCTTGAACATCTTCATGAAGAATCAATTCCAGCTCGCTTTGAGCATCAACAGGCTTATCTTTTGAACTCCCTGCTTCACCCGTCTCTTGACCTTCTGTCTCTTTCTCCTTCTCTGGATAAGTAATCATTGACAGTCCAAAACTTTTCTCACCAAGCTTCCTCCTCTGCTCCCCCAAATGAGGAGCATCATCGGAGTCATCATCATGCTCATCATGCTATCTTTTTGTAGCTGAAGCTTAAGTGTTACACGTCTGTTCTACTGCAGATATCCGCTCAGACATATCTCCTAAAGCTTTTATCACAGTGCTCTCTAGCCCAATCATCCTTTCACGCATCTCATCAAATTGATCGTATACAAACTCTCTTAACTTGTCAATCACTTGATTTTGATCTCTTTGTTTTTCCTTTTCAGCAACATTCTTACCCTTCAAAAGTTTGTGAATGTTTGCCATCTGATCGATCATCTCAGAAAATTGATTTGTCATTTAAATGGTGGCTCCAGCAGCTGCTGCATTCAAAGCTTCATCTAGTTTGGCTTCAGAAACAAATGGGGAAAGACTAACCGCTGGGTCACTCAGACTTCCAGTTGTCACAATAGTCGAACTTGTGAAAAGAACGTCTGTGGTTTCTTGACGTTTTTGGACGGAAAAATCACGAGAGAGGGTAGATCCGGAAAGTTTGAAATACTCAAGCCGAGGTCAGGCAAAATAGTTGAGGATGAGTCAAGAATAGATCCTCACATGGGAATACCATGGGCTAAAATGGTTTACAAGCTAGTCAAATGCTTGAAAAAGGTGCCGTTGAAGTCTATGCCACAGGACGTTCTTGGAAACATGAAATGGTGGTATATAGACAATGATACGGCTGAATCAGTCATGGAGGATATAGAAAATGTTAGGCACAAAAAGGCCTCAGTCAAACCTGTTCTACATCTGAGGGGGAGATTTATAATCAAACCTGTTGATGCATTTGAAGGTTGAATTTAAGGCATGTTATATGCCTTATTGAAACCTGAAAATGATTTGCAATATCAGTCTAAAGCTGTTCTATATGTTGCATGTGTTGCAACTAAGACAGTTTTGGTCCAAGCTGCTCTGTCTGCTAACAGGCTGGACATAACTGTCGAAGCTGCTCTACACTGTTGAGCGCTTTGGGCATTTTTAAAGTGTTCTTTCTGTGTGAACAGAACTCGTTCTTTGTGAACAGGCTAAACACTTTATGGAATATGTTTCCAAGTCATCATGTATTGTTTTTTGACTACAAGATAAGTTTACAAAGTCGAAGACAAAGTGGAAAACAGAACTGCTTAGCCTGCCCAAGCTGTTCTGTAACATGAAGACAAAAGGGTATTTGAAAAAGGGTGACAGACCTTTTTCTTATATCAAAATAGGCCTTTACAAGGAAGAAAGACGCAAAGTTGACATTCCTAAATTAGTTAAAGGCAATGCAACAGTAGACAAAGTAAAAAGACAAAAGTTCTGCACATGTGAAGACAAGTCTGCTATTCAGAAAAGTGTAGAAAAGGTTATGTGGTCTTTTCAACAAGACTTCTCCTTTTCATTCCGTCCAATGTGAAGATGTGTTCTCTTAGATCCTCAAGTGGGTATAAAGGAAGCTTCTAAAGGTCAGAAGAAATTTGTGAAGAAGCTAAGTGCTTGAACAAGGAGTGAACGTGCAAGTGTGATTTTCATGCATGCAAACGTCGTGTAAACAGCATCTGTGTGTCTAAGCGTGTTTTAACAAAGCTGTTCCCTTTAGGTCTTGTAAAAACGATGAGTGCTTCTTAGTGGTGGATTCATTGTATTCTAGTTTGAGTTGTCTTAGAACTAGTGGAACATACTGTTTGTTCTTGTCAGCTCAGCTGGAACGATATCCGCATTCAAAGCCGTGGTTTTGTAATTACAATTGTTGATAATGCATACAACATTGAAAAAGAGTGTGTATTTTTTTAAATTGCTGGATTCCACCCCCCTCTACAGCTTATAACTATATCCTTTGGGACCTCTCGGACATACACTGGTATCAGAGCATTTAGAGTGTTGTGTCTTCATAGATCTCTCATTCTCCCAATTTCCATGGACAACAGTGCTGCAAATTCCCTTCTGTAGTAGTGACAATGCTCTATGGGCAGACCTCCAAAATTTAATCATCAAAACTTCTCTGGTATGGAAGTGCAGAAATGATGCTCTATTTAGAGAATAGGGATGTACAACGGGCCAGAAGATAGTGAGGCGGGTCCCTTGGCCCACCTCTGGTTTACTACCATAACTGCCAGCGGTTGAAGGAGCTGCCTCCTGAAATCAGGACTTTGAGAAAGCTAAAGCTCAAGATGGGCTGATGAAGACAACAGCGGTTGGCTCTGGTGCAGGCCAGAACACCCTGGTCATTTCTCTCCCTGATGATGGGTTCAGCAGGTTGAGAAAAGAGAACAGCAAAGGAGAGTGGGATACTTTTGTGTACCGTACTAAGGGGTGATGGACCCACAATCACACTGGACAACAGATCAACAATCTTGTTAGACAGTATGAACTCTTCTTTGACTACACCAAGAGACTCTTCCCGGAAACCTACACACCGGTTTACTGCTCGAGTTGAATGATCTCAAGCTGTTGGGATCACCAAGGACAGGTCTTACCCTGGGGAATAATTGCAGGACTGTTTAACCATTAAGAGTGGAACTTACTTTTCAACAATCCTAAGGAGCTCAGGTACTATCAGAAGTATGGATTTGGTGCCAATCTGTTGGATCCGTACTGAATGATGAGCAGTCAAGGCAACAAAATAGAAATGCCTTGAAATGTTCAAAAGAGGTGGGCACGTTGTGAGGCTAATGGTGAGACACCATGTAAATCAGGTGAGTGGATGTGGTTCTTCAACCTGATCAACAGGATGATGAAAAGGAGGAGGTGTCAGACGAAGAAGGATGCTGCAGATCTTGCTGAAACAGATGATTAGTCAATGATAGGGCACATAGCATTTTCAAGAGGTTCAACAGAAGGTTTGGAAGAAACTGCTACAAGGAGCTCAGGTCTGGAAAAAGAAGGAATTT
>JAANYP010001154.1:185819-261073 GCA_020465985.1 Centrapalus pauciflorus
ATGTAGTTTTATATAAGTTTTGTGATAAGAACTTCAATAAATGTTAACTATTCAAACAAAATCATACTGTTGTTGCAGAATGAATCTTCTCGACTTACACTGTTTACCATGGTTACCAGGGGTGAGCGAAGCTGCTTTGGATCATTTTCGCTTAAAACCACACAAATCCAAACCAAACTTCTCGTTTTGGATTTAGAACCTAACCAACCTTTGGTTTCTTCGGTTTCGGTTTTCGGTTTTTGGGTTTGGACTTTGGTTTTTCGGTTTGGATTTCGGTTTTTAAATTTAATCTCTTATATTTCTTAAATTTTTTTATTTTTCGTTCATAAAACCTATTGTATATTTGTAAGTTTAACAATAACAAATTTAATTATTGCTTAAATTCAATAGAAAATAAGTTACATGCTTAAAAAAACAACACAAAACAAATAGAATCATTATTAAAAGAGAAAAATAAAATAAAAGCCAATAATCTAAAGAATAAATCACTGAAAATTTTCTCAATAAAGTAACAAAATATTCAATTTACTAAAGTTTTGATATTTATATAACTTTCGGTTCGGTTTGGAGTTTTTTGGTTTTTGTGTATAACGAAACCAAAACCGAACCAAATTTTTCGGTTTTTGAAAATCCATCATCCAAACCAAAGTCCAAACCAAACGGTTTGGATTTTCGGTTTCGCTTTTTTTGGTTTTTTTCTGGTTTCAGTCTGGATTTTGGTTTTTTTGCACACTCCTAGTTTAAACTAAGTTTTGGGCCAATGGAGTAAGTTCCATGATTTTTGGAGTTGAGAGTTTGACCTGAAAATATGATTGAAATCCATGATTTGAGTGTATGTATATTGTGGAGGTGACCGGACAGGGGCGGACCTAGCGTTATAGCAAGGGTGTCACTCGACACCTATAAATTTTTAAAATTCTGAGTTGCATATGTATCAAAAATCTGTGTGACGCCTAAGAATTTTTTTGGGTGGCACCTACAAAAAATTTATACAATCATAATATACATATCTTATTTATATTTGTTATTTTTATTACTTAAATTTATTGAAATAACACTGAGTATTAACTTAAAAAAAATTTAGAAAACCCAACACATATAAATAATAAGTAATTTAGCTGGCCCAAAAATTTTTAAAAAGCCCAATAATTAACAAGCCCAAACCTGACCTGGATGATAGTGAAAAACTGAAAATCCTAGTTATTTTTTTTGGCTTTCATTCTATAGCCACCATCGTCTGATTGGCGCCTCCGAAAAAACGCAGACCCCTCTGCCTTTCACCGGAGTCACCGCCTGAAACCCTGGCCGCTCCGCCGCTCGCCTGGCGCCTACTCGCTGCTCAAGCGCTCGCTGCTCCGCCGCTCTGCCGACTGCCGCTCGCTCACCGCACGCCACGTTATCTCTCTCACTCTCTGACTCTCTCTCTCTCTCTCTTTATTTGACTGAGTTATTTTTATTTTGTGTTATTGTGTAGTTTATTCTAGAATTGTCTTTGATTAATAATTATCTAGGTGAGTATTGAGTAGGTAGGTGCAGTAAAGCGATTTATGGTTTTTTTTTATTTTGAGTTTTTGAGTTTTTTTTTAAAATCTTTTTAATGGGTTAAAAAATTAATTTACTGAAAAAATAATTATAAAATAAAGTATAAATGTTTATTTTTTGAGTTTTTATATCAATTGTTAAACTTATTAATAATCAGAAAATATCCGAATCCGAGGATCCGATCTGAAAATCCGAAAACCCGAAGTGAAAGTATCCGAAATTTCGGATTATCCGAATTTCGGATATCCGAAATTTCGGATTCGGGTTCAGATACAGATTTTGTATAATTTCGGATATTCGGATTATCCGAAAATCCGAAATCCAATATTTTTTTAAAAAAATTTATATTTTTTAAACTTTTGTTCATAAGTTATTTGACTAAAAATAATTATATTCTTTAATTTTAAATGTATAATGTCACTCTAACATAATTATAACTCATTTAAATGTATTTTATTATTTTTTGTCATTTTTTTTGTTGTTTTAAGTTTAAAAAGTATGATATAATTTCGTTTACGACACAATTACTTTTTTATATATTAAAAGTATATATATATATATATATATATATATATATATATATATATATATATATATATATATATATATATATATATATATGTATATATATATTTGTATTTTGTATATTTGAATTCATTTTATAATTTTAAGTTTAATTAAAAAGTTTAAATTTCGGATAATCCGATATCCGAAATTCGGATTATCCGAAAATCGGATACGGATTCAGATAGTAAAAATCATGTATCCGATTTAAAGTTTAAATTTGTTTCACTGCAGCCAAACAAATAAATTTAATATGGGTTTGGGTTTGGACTGAGTTTTTAAGGAGTGTTGGGCTGGTTAGACATCTTGGGCCAGGTGGACAATGTCTTAGTTAAAGCAGGGGGGTCTCGGTTTCTTTCGGCAGCAACAAATTAAATCAAATATGGGATATGAGTGGGGTTTATTAAGTTATTGGGTTGAGTGGAGATGGCAACGGGGACGGGTATAACCGGGGACTCCTTTCCCCGTCCCCGACCCCGACTTTGAAAACCCGTTTCCATCTCCGACCCCGTCCCCGACGGGTATTTACCTTGCATCCCCGGGGATTTTTACCCGTTAAATTTTACATTATGTATTTTATAATTAATGTATATGAAATAGAAAAATTGGACATAAAATATTATATTTATACATTTAATTAATATAATATTAGATTAATAACTCGACACAAAAAAATATTAATTGATCAATTATCCAATAAAAATTGTTATAACAATGCAATATTTCTATATAAAATTAAATCTAATTATAATGTCAAAAAGGAAACATAAAACTCCAAACATTATTAATGTAATAAAGTTCCTACAAAAGAATCAAATTAAATAACATTAAATTAATTAGTATATTAACCGCTCTAGTGGCGGGTTTCTCTTTTCATTAAGTAGCCCCTCATTCGCCTCGTACACTGAGTCAATTACGACTTTCCTACGTATATTAGATGTGTATTATTTGTAATTATAATGAATTGTGAAACTTAAAACTTTAATACAAATTTAACTTCAAAAATATACTTAATCTTATTTAGATGATACAACATTTTTAAAGTTACTCAAAATAAAAAATAATAATGTAGAACAAGAAATGCATGTGTGATGTATATATATATATGTGTGTGTGTGTGTGTGTGTGTGTGTGTATTCAAACATTTTTATATACTATGCATATAATATATGATTCATATGTAGAATATTTAAGCATTTAACTACTCATATATGTATTTAACTATGATATTCATATGCAATATTTAGGTATTTATATATAATATATATTATTTATATTTATATTATGTTTCGGGTACGGGGTCGGGTACGGGTACGGGTACCCGAGGGATAATCCCATTCCCGTCCCCGGTTTTAGTATTCGGGTATTATCCGTCCCCGTCCCCATCCCCAGTCAACTCGGGGATTATCCGGTCAAAACAGGTTCGGATGCCGGGTTCCCCATCGGGTTCGGGGTTTTTTTGCCATCTCTAGGGTTGAGAGATAGGTTAGTTGGGTTTTTAAACTGAAGGGATAATGTAATGGGTTTTTCTTTGTAGCATCTTATTAACTATTGGGCTTAAGCCTAACTAGAGGTGCACAAAAAATTCGGTTATCCGATTTCGATCCGAAACCGGTTATGGTAAAACCATTTACAAAAAAGACCGATCCGGTTTTTATCAAATCCGGTTTTTCAACCGGTTTTTAAGTTATTTGGGGCACCGGTTTGTTTTACCGGATATTTAACTGGTTTTTTTATAACCGGTTTTTAACCGGGAAAAAAAACCGATTTTCGAGTAGCCTTTGAAGTATATTTTATGTATTTATAATCATATAGAATATAAAAATATAAATGATTGGAGTAAAATATATGTGTTTAACTTATTTTATAATTATATATTTATAAATTATAAAAAAGATGTTATAACTTTTCTTTTATTAAACCCAAACCCCAAAACCCCAAAAGAAAAAAGAAACTCAAAAGAAAAGAAGTTTAAACAAAAAGAAAGATCCGATAAAAAAGAAAGCCCAAAAAAGCAACAAAAAAATCTGGAAATTATATAAAAAATCGGTTTTCGAAAAAATCCGGTTTTTTTAATAACCGGAACCGGTTATATAGGTTACAAAAATCTGGGCCGAAAACCGGTTACGATCCGGACCGATTTTAAAAAAAAAACCAGTTTTTTTCTGGGACAAAAAAACCGGACCGGTTAAAATCCGGTCCGGTCCGGTCTTTGTGCACCTCTAAGCCTAACTCAGAAATATTTTTTAATATACTTGGGCCAAAAAAAAAATTAAATTGTCTTGGACTAAGAGTGAATAGTCTATGCGTTTTGTAGGATAGTGCTTACCCAATGTTCAGTTGTCCATTTACTTTAAACAAATTAAGTTATAAATCTAATTATTTTCAATTAGGATTTTAAGTGGGTCATTACTTTGATATTAGGACAAATATATTTGATTGACTTGTATATTAAATACGAAATAATTAATTATTTAAAGGATTTAATATTGACCTATAATTATAGGCTAAATAATTTTAAAAAACTTCAAGTTCAGCTAGTTTTAGCATTTTTATCACATAATTAAATAAGTATCGATTTAGACCTCGAGTTGGGAATTTTAGGCCGATCGATGAACTTTAAAAATAGTAGCGATTAAGCAATGTGCTGTTATTATCAGGTCGTTAGTCGGCGCATGGTGGATTCTGATATTTTGGTTGGTTGGGATCTATTCAGTAGTGTTTCGAAGGGCAATTGGTATCACTGTGAGTAACAAATGTATCTGCATACTTAGTTGTATGTGTTTATGCATATTTGTTATACTCGGTCATTTGCATCACCCTACCGTGTTGTTATCAGTTACATGTTTACGATACATTCTTGATATATATACCCTACCCTTTTGTTAGAAATTTATGCCTATGTGTAAGCGAGAATTCCCTGTATGCATACTGTTGGGAATTCGTATGGTTTTTCATAAAAACATAAACATTAATCTTATTAACGCACAACGGAAGCTTTTTAAAAATCACGAATTCCGTACACGGATCTTCAAGTAAAACATAAGATAAGTAAATAATAAAGCGGTAAAAATCCGTACCTTTGTATTCTATGACAAGAATACACGAATGAGACGCTCTCGGTATCCACCGGTGATGACACGATCGAGCGGCGCCAGATATGCAATCAAACATACGAAGAACGGGAAAACCAAACACTTAATCGCGTGTTTGGTTCGTACGGCCAAGCACACACCACACACACAAACACCTTCAAGTGTGTGTGTGTGCGGCGGCTTTCTCCACACAAGCCACACACCCCCATTTAGGTTTCATATCCTATATCTCTCTATGGGCCGTGTACATATATATATATATATAAATTAAAACTTTAATATATAAATATAATATATATCTTAATAATTATCTTTATTATTTAAACCTTATATAATTATCTCTATAATTATATACCCTTTAAATAATATTAATCTTTTATACATTATCTAATAATATATAAATGACTAGATAATTATTTATAATTATCTCTATCTATTTGTTTATAATTATCCATCTAATTATCTAATAATTATATGATAACACTAATTCAAATATATATGTCTTTTATTTAATATCCAATAATAAATAAAAGACTAGATAATTATTTAATTATCATCCAATGACAATTAAATCACTACAATATCTAATATTGTACTTTTAGTCCCCGTACTTTGAGATATAATTAATCATCCATTAATTTAATCTCAATGATCATTTCGTGTCATAAACAATATCCAATATTATTTATTCAACAGTTTAATTGCATCTGCTAAGTTGTGCTCATCGGTGTGACCCTCAAGTGTTTTATGAAATCAGCCATGATGCAGTAGTAATGTCATCTTTACACACAATATACTAACATACTCCCACTTGTGTAAGACGACATACTGTCCTGCATCATGCGCCTAAAGGAGGTCATGGCTAGACACTTTAGGCAACCAAGGTCATAAAAACTCTGACTCCCATTCGGGCATTCTTGTTGAAACAGCCTTCCAAAAAGAAACTTAGGTTATATCCCATGCATCGCGATATTTCAATGTGAATGCTAGGCATGGATTAGATCAACCGTAGCAAACACGATTATGTTTCTCGACTCCCTGATCTCATACTGAACTGAAACAGACAGATTAGAACACATCAGTTCTGTCCGAGCATGGCCATGCATTCTGTCAGTATCGATCGCCGAGGGGCCCAGAAATATCTCTTCTTAGTTAAAAGAAGGTGCAAATCTCATATTGACTATCTAGGCCTCCAGCACGACTCCCACTGCAACCAGCCTTGAACCGTTATGATCACCCAGTTACGGATGACGTTAGGTTAGGCCAAATATACAGCAGCACTCGCACTAAAGTACGTAGACATCTCAGGTACTAAGGATTACCTTTTTGAGACGACTCATGACTATGATCCACAAAGTGGTCTCAATCGGTGGGTCAATCCAATATTTGTTCGCAACAAATACCTGTGAATTTGGTCCAACCTTTGCTATATTCATCACCCATGAATATCAACCAAAAACCACAGTAGCCTTTTAATTCTCGTTGTGGTTCCCACGACAACAAGCAGCTATGGAATAGTTTTAGAATAACTTCAAATTTATTCTTGGATTTCTAAAACATGCAAAATTGAACGACATTAAAGATATCATGTTGATCTCCTTTATCTCAATAAACACAACATGATTTCCATCAATTTAATGCTACTGTTCCTTTATCAAATGTAACGGTAACACGATCTATCGAAAATTTAATTTCAGACATGATCTTAGTGAGAGTGTTCTCTAGTTAACTGACTTAACTTCCATTACCGTTTATCTTTGAAAAATTACACTAGTTCTTTATTACAACTTCTTGTAATATTATTCAGATCCAAACTGAATCTCCATACAAATTTATGTCCATTATCTTTAGAGGAACTGGTAAATCACTCATAAAGACACCAGGATTAAAATTTAGGAGCTCTAGCAATTCAGATTAATTGCTACTAGTGATACGTTTAGATGTTTAGTCTTGAATATGACAGTATGCGATTTATCTATATCTTAACAAGATATCTTTAATAACATTGTGTTCAAAATTTGTGATATGTATCCATAACCACCAGAACCTGGTTATCTACAACATTTCGTTGTGGTATTCCGTCAAGCTTGCCGACGAGTGTTTAAACAAGTCAAAAGTTACTACTTGACTAACCATCTCACAAGTTGTATACATTTCACATGTAATTATATAAAAGGCGATTACTTCTTGTCTAAACAATTCTGACTTCTCAAGTCTAATTATTTCCGACAAGTGAAGTGAATTAACCTCCATGTAACTCCTTTACATTTAATTCTGCATTTTATTAGTTTCATCTATATAATCACAGGTGACTATCCAACTCATATAATCTCTTGAACTAACTTTCAAGAATTAACAAGTTCAATGAAACTGCATTTGAACACTTGAACAATTTACACAACAACATGGTAACCCTTTTTATCTGAATATGACTACTAGCTTGTCCAATCTCCATTGACAAGTTACTATTCAAGTTCCACTTGAATCAATAGTCTGTAATCATGGTTTAGTAATCTTAAACAATAGGAATTTCAAGCAACAAAGTTTTAACTCCAAAAATTCTTTATTTATCCCAAAAATACTTGCAAGAAATTCAATCAATTGTATACTACACCATGATAAACTATTGATGACATGAAAATAGTGTCCAGCAGAGTATTCTCTAAGATGTCTCTATGCTCCCACTTAATTCGTCATCTCTTTTCACTTCATTTTAGTCATTGCAGACATTATGCATAAAACTTTGTTCAATTGGGTATCACATATCCAAGAACAATAGAAGTGACTGATTCAGATATACGAAGTCTCAATGCAGTCAACCTTGACCGTTTCCAAGTACTTGGGACAATTCCTTTCCCAGTGCCCAGTTTCCTAGCACTCAAAGAATTTGTCATCCTTGGATTTGACTTCTCTGGTTCTAGGTTTTAACTACTTGTTAGCTTTAACCTCCGGCTTGGAAACTTACTTTCTCTTCCGTCTCTTTCCCTATATTCTCTCCTCAATCACTCCCTCAGCAGTCTATAGCATCCGATGCAGCCCACTGATCATCTTCTCCGTGCATATTGTAACAAATTACAAATTGCTAAAATTCCTTCAATAAGGAATTGAGAATTAGATTCGTGGTCATGTCCTGTGTCATGGGTAACCCAAGTCTGCTAAGATGATCCAGATAACATTTCATCTTCAGCGCATGGGATCTAACAGTTGTTCCTTCTGCCATTCTGCAGGAGCTCAGAGCCCTTGTCGTATATCTTTCTCAGTCCGAGCCTGAGTCTGGAACATATCCTTTAGCTGGCGATACATCTGTCAAGCTGAGACGTCCATAAGGCTAGTCCGCAGCTCAGATGTCATGGGCGCTAGCATTAGACAGACAACATTGACCGAATCCTCAGAGTGCTTCTTGTGGAGATTTCTCTCCTCAACTGTAGCAGTCTCTGCAGGAGCAGGTTTTGGTGCCCTTTCCAGAATATACGACTTTCACCCTGTACTCAGAACATTTGTCAGATTTTACTCCCAGTTCAGGAAGTTGCCTCTTTTGAGTTCTCCATATCCCGAATGGACCTCAAAGTAGCAACATGTGCTTTTGGGGAGGATTTTCAAGTGGGAAAAGGATATTGACGTTATCATTGTTGTTATTACTGTTATTGTCATTGTTATTATTAAACCGCTTCTACCTCTGTCTTTTTCAACCATCTTAAACAATTTTTTAAAAATTAGTATTTGATTAACCATTAATAAATCAATAACCCAAAATTTAGAAAATGATTTAATAATCCTAAGAACCATTTTACTTATTCATGCACCCAACGGAGGCTGAACCTACATGAATAAGCTACTCAGGCAGGCAACTTATTACCAATTACAACCCCTTTGCAACTCTTAGATCTTATGAGATTTTCAATTTCTTAAATTGATCATGTTTAATCTCATCCACACCTTGGGCAACAGTTTTACTGAGGAACCACCACTGACACACACCATATAACAACTGCAAGTCACTGGCCCAAGTCTCACTTAGGATCCGCAGTGCTTACCTCACAGCTCTCTGAGTTTGCGGCGTAAGCACCCAACGAAGGCTGAACCTACTTACGACGACCGGTCACCGTGAGTGCCACTATATGGACGGTGTGCTGTGTCAGATTTTTAATTTGGGTTTATAACCAGTCTCTTACCAAGAACTAGTGGCCAGTCAGGTTAGTCTGCGGGCAGGATCCTTTCGGTTCTAAACCTTTCGGAACTTCCACAGCCCGAGCAAGACTGTCCTAGACACCACCTAATCTGGTAAACAATCCAGTTAATGTACCAGTTTTAAGAATTTCAACTCTTTGATCATATGACATTTTAAAATAAATCTCCTTTATTTGAAAAACTAGTTTCATAAAAATGTCATATCTAACATCTGACAAAATAATTAAAGTTTCCAATTTAAACTTCCTTTTAAATACTTTAATTTTTCATCAAAAATGATTGTAGTTTTTATTTCTTTTATTTATCTACTTTGTCACCACAACCACGCAGATATAAATAATGCATAAAGAAATAAAACATACAACCACACGGTGACATAGCCTTGCCAAAAACTAAATTGGTTTCCGAGAGCCATACGGACAAACCAATTAGGTCAAAACCTAAGGGACAAAATCAACACACAAGGCAAGAAGGTTGAACTCTTTCAGCTCCCACTAGCCTCAGCATCCGATAATGTCACCGAGCGTCCTTGATGAATGACCTCCTTCTTGATGGACATCTTCTCCAAGATTTTTTACATAATTTTAATCTAAACACATTGCCTATTTTCTAACCTATTACAGATTACATCATAAAACCCGGGATTCCAATGGCACGCAGGCCTTCCCAAAAATAACCAATAATAAAAAATAGCAAACATTAAGATTAAACAACCAACCATCACAAACAAGGGGTCTCAAGGCTCGGCTATGTCACAAACATAACTAAAGTAGTAAAGCTTGTAAATAATCTAGAATTCATTTTCATCTTGACATGAAAATAATTCCAAAACCAATTAATCCACCATTAATTGAAGTAAATATGTCCAATATCATTCTTAAATTTAAACACGGTTCGTAAACTCGAAATTCAGGAACACTTTCCATAATTAGAAACTTTTTCCCGAAAAAATTTCAAATTTAATTCCATCTTTGCATTATCTTTGGATTCATAACTATACTTTTCTTAAAATATTCAATTTACAATTCAAACACCTTTGAAACTTAAACTTACTATTTTAAGAAACTTTTTATTAAACAACCTTTAATAAATATAGTTTTATTCTCAAATAATATTGATAAATAATTTAAACTTTCTTTAAATAATTATCAATTAACTATTATTTAATTGAAACACTTTTCAAAATAAATAACTAAACTTTATTTAAAATGTCAATTTTCTAGATAAACAATTTTACCAATAAAATATTACTTTTAAAATATTTAAAGAAAATTGACCATCTTTAAATAACACCAAAAACTTTTCTTTATGGTTCTAAACGAATTCTACCAAAAACGTTAATATTGAGATCAAATCTCAAAAACATTAAACCATGACCGAGCATGAAACTCAAAGTCACGATTTCATCAATTTGAAAATAGAATCCTTAAATTAAACTCTCTTTAATTTAATAATGCATTTTATGGAACTAAATATTAAATGCATAAATTAAATCTAGTTTATAAATTAAAATTACCATTAATTTTAATTTCAACATTAAAACTTAATTTTTAATTAAAACCGATTTAATTTAAACGACGAATTACCGGAAAACGGAAACGAACCAACTTAGTTAACCGACTCATACTCGGGTTCAATAACACATATGAACCGAAAACAAGTAGGGTATTAACCCTTTGACGGCTGAAATTGATCGAAGCCATTAATCAACACACTTTGATTATTTCGATTTCCATATTCCAATTAATCGTTTGACTATCGAATCAAATAATATTTAAACCGATTTGTGAATTTTATAAAACTAATAAAGTCTCCCACTTTAATTTTATAAAACCAAAACATATATTTTGTCACAAATTTTAATTATTAATAACCAAACAATTTTGATTTATTAATTCGATTTTCACGCATTTAATTTAATCGTTCGAGTTTAACCGTGAATTAAACTACATGACGGAAACAAATAATCCATCACCTCGGTTACCACATCACAACCGAGAGGTCATGGGTCCCAACCCATGGCCGAAATCTCTAGGTTTGATTTCGTGAACCGTAACGTTTAATTTTCCGACTTTAATCAATTAAACACTTTTAAACAATCAAACATCAACTAAATAAAACGAACTAAGGTTTCAAAATCCCGAGTTCCGAGAAACTCCAAGGTTGGCCGAGAATCACCATGGGGTTTCCAAAACCTTTGGTCGATTTTCTCCAAGCCGAATCAAAACCGTAAACGTTTTAATTATCGATTTCGATCGTTTAAACACTTTTAATTATTAAAAATCGAAACTTTAAAAAAAACGTTGGACATAAATACTTGAATAATACTATCATTATGTTACTTGAGATGGCTCTGATACCACTGTTGGGAATTCGTATGGTTTTTCATAAAAACATAAACATTAATCTTATTAACGCACAACGGAAGCTTTTTAAAAATCACGAATTCCGTACACAGATCTTCAAGTAAAACATAAGATAAGTAAATAATAAAGCGGTAAAAATCCGTACCTTTGTATTCTATGACAAGAATACACGAATGAGACGCTCTCGGTATCCACCGGTGATGACACGATCGAGCGGCGCCAGATATGCAATCAAACATACGAAGAACGGAAAAACTAAACACTTAATCGCGTGTTTGGTTCGTACGGCCAAGCACACACCACACACACACAAACACCTTCAAGTGTGTGTGTGTGCGGCGGCTTTCTCCACACAAGCCACACACCCCCATTTAGGTTTCATATCCTATATCTCTCTATGGGCCGTGTGTATATATATATATATATATATATATATATATATATATATATATATATATATATATATATATATATATATATATATATATATATATATATATATATATATATATATATATATATATATATATATATATATATGTATATATATTATATGTTTTGACCGTGTATATATATTATATATATATATATATATATATATTAATTAAAACTTTAATATATAAATAATATATATCTTAATAATTATCTTTATTATTTAAACCTTATATAATTATCTCTATAATTATATACCCTTTAAATAATATTAATCTTTTATACATTTTCTAATAATATATAAATGACTAGATAATTATTTATAATTATCTCTATCTATTTGTTTATAAATTATCCATCTAATTATCTAATAATTAGATGATAACACTAATTCAAATAAATATGTCTTTTATTTAATATCCAATAATAAATAAAAGATTAGATAATTATTTAATTATCATCCAATGACAATTAAATCACTACAATATCTAATATTGTACTTTTAGTCCCCGTACTTTGAGATATAATTAATCATCCATTAATTTAATCTCAATGATCATTTCGTGTCATAAACAATATCCAATATTATTTATTCAACAGTTTAATTGCATCTGCTCAGTTGTGCTCATCGGTGTGACCCTCAAGTGTTTTATGAAATCAGCCATGATGCAGTAGTAATGTCATCTTTACACACAATATACTAACACATACTTGTACTATACGATGTGGATTTGGGCGCCGACGCTACTGTGCGTAGGCCGGGTCGGTTAGCCCTCAAGTTTTTGGTTAAACCGGCACCAGCTCGGATGAGGGGTTGTACGGTTTAACCAGCACCAGCTCGGATGAGGGGTGCGGCGTCAGCTCGGATGAGGGCCGCGTAGGAAATTATTGACCTCATGCTTCGTTTCTATTCATGCATATTTATATATATTCTTGTGCTTTTAAATCTTGTTACTCTCTGATTGACGGCTTACCCCGGTTGTGGGGACTTATATTTCAGGTGGAGCCTTCGGTTTGAGATCGTTGACTTTGTTGATCGAGATGCTATCATTCTTTTTGTATTGTCTTTTTGAGGGCGGGTAGATACCTAGATGAATTGGAATGTAAACTTAAACTTAATTAGCGTACTCTGATTTATGTATTTCATTATCTTGGGTGGTTGATATACTTATCAATGTATGACTTTGGAAAATTTTAAATTATTTCGTATTTTTGAGAAATAGTGCTTGCGATTAATGCAATTTAGTTTTAAAAATATTCGGCTCTTTCACGTTTATGGAACCATTGATATTTTAAAATGATTTTAATTTAAAGAAAAAGGGATCAGACTTAAATGGTTTCTCAACAAAATATGAGTTTTTATATTGTTTAATGGGGTTTAATTATCAATTCATACATTAAAAAACTTTGTTCTTGTCCCTTTTGCTTTTCTTTTCTTTCTTTTTCTTTGTCGTCTTTCCAAACTTTTATTTTAACATTGTTTCCTATTATATTTTAACAAAATTACATTTTAACTCTTTTATGTTTTAGTTTATTTATTGTATATAAAAATTAAATAATATTTAATTTAGATTTAATAGAGATTTTATTATAAAAAAAAAACAATTTTCTTTTACATTTCTCATGATTTGATCTTTTTGTTATTTATTTATTTTAATCTTTATACTTAAAAGTCATGCTCATTTTGATTTCTTTACATGAGACGATAGGGGCAAAATGATTAAAATATAAAAGTATAATAAATTTTTTTCCGTGATAGTTAAACGATCAAAGTTAGTTTCATATTTTATGGGTTTGGTCCTTAAATACTTATTTTCCAAGATAAATGAATATTATATTTTTTATTCAATACAAACGTCATTTGATAGTCCGATACAAGTTTCGGTTCTTACTTTACTAAATTTTCTACTTCAAGTCCTTATGGTACACATCTTTATCCCGAGCAGATTGAATCCAAAGTCGAAATCATTAATCTGAGGATGAACAAATCAAATCTTCAATGATCGACGGAGGCTTCATAGAAAGTGGATGAGTCACTATCGGAAGTTTAAGTGCATTAAACACTAAACGGAAACCAAACTGGTCGCTGGAGGACTTGTCGAAGGCTTCAACAGTTATCGCAGTACTTGTTGGAGATAAAGATAACTGACTGCAACAAATAACATATCTGTTTTATGAGATTTTAGTCGATTGAGATTTCTTTGTGACAACAAAATGGTCGAAGGTTTAATAAAACTAATTGAATAAAAAACTAAAAGGCCAATTAACAACATATTTATTCTTGAAGGACCGATATAAAATTTTAACTCCAAAAACTTGACTTTCTTTACATGGTCTCCGGACATTGAGACTGACGGAAAAACACTCGATGGCGTTACTTGGCGACGACGGCCGAGGGTACGAGCTTGCTCGGAAACTTGAATCTCAAGGCATATGGCGATCATGGCTTGGAGATGATTCTCTATACGCCATCTTAGTTCCGTTCTTATCATCACCTTCTTCATGGGAATCCTTCATGAGAAGTGATGAGACAAAGTCTAGGGCTCAAATTTCACTTCAACTCCGTGTCCGCGCTCTTCTCTTTGACAAAGCTTGCGTATCACTTTTCCCTCGGTCCAATCGATCTTCTCCTTCAACCAATTCAAAGCTCAATCCGAATTGTAAGAATTTCTTGGTTTGATTATGTATTGAATCCATAAATTTGGTTATTAGTTGTTTTAGATGATATTCTTTGATGAATTGAAGCACTTGTTATTAATTTGGTTGTCAATTGATGTTTTTCATTGATGAATTGAAGTAATTGTTGTTAGAATTTTGGTTGTGAGTCGAGTCATATAAGTAAGATTATTGTGCGCAATTAAATGATTGGATTAAGACTCGTCACTCAAACATAGTCGTATCTGCCTGTAAATGTCTTCCCTCAAAGGGCTTATTTATTAGGGCTTTTTGTGAGTGATTGGTTTGTGAAAGTTCCTGAATAGAAATTGCATCGTCCAATGCAAATGTGTTCAAGAGTTTTTTAGGATTTGGTTTAATTAAGTGATAGATTCTCTTTAAAATTGGTTATATGTATATTGTTTTTGGGAGAGGGTATAGGAGGGAAATGGGAGGGAATGGAGGGGAAGGCTTTTGTGTGTTTACCAAATTTAAGGGAGGCAATGGAAGGAAATGCAGGCCAAATCCTTTCCTCCCAAATCTGGGAAGAAAAGGGTGGTTCTGAAATAAATTTGAGTATTTGACGGAGTGTGTAAAATCTCACCATTTCTTTTCTTCCTCCTTCCCTTCTCTTTCTTTCTTCCTTGAGCTTATTGAAGCAAATAAACATGTGCAACCTGTGACATCAATGCTTTTTGGTGAGTTGTTTTCTATCGATATAGCATATGGATAAATTCTAGTTGTTTATTGTGTTGTTTTTCAGATTTGCAGTTGCATGGGGATGATGTTTATTATACTCTTGAGAATCCTACACAGAATGTAGTGCCATCTACAAAGGTGTGTTGGTTCACTTTTTTTAAAGATGAAACTCTCTCTACATTTAGGTTTTAACTTTATAGTTAACACAATAGTTAAATTGTTATGATGGGGGCATAAATGCGTACATTTGGTAGTTTGATGGTATAAGGTAGGACATCTTTTCATACAAGAGTCATGTATGTAGTAGCATTTATTTTTTTCTTTGTCCTCTCGACGTTTATAGCTCCTGTTATATAGAACAACATTTGGTGCCCCTGAAGTTGCCTAGCAACAAATAGATGTCCAACTTTTTGTCCATTGCCTTAATTTTATAACGAGGCATTTGTGCATTGCTAGAAAAAATGCATACAAGGTGTGGTCTAGAAAGAGGAAAGGACCTCCTTTCTTGATTTTGTCTCTACATGAAACGTTTAAGTTAATACTATCATGATGGGATGCTATTGTTGCTGGCTCATATCTGACGGGACTATTATTATTGATTGTATACAATCTGAAGTGTTCAAACAGATCCATTGATCTTCTGAACTCATCTATTCATAGATTTTGTCCAATTAAAGATTCCAGATTACAAACAAGATAATTTATGAAAAGTACACTGTTATATATGATTACAATTCACTGATAATGGTCCTAGAAGAGACGAAGGCTACATAAGGGTGGCTTGATGTAGTTATCACTTACTTTATATTTAGTGAACTTTTTATGTTACATTTTAGTTACTTTTGGTCGATTGCATTGGAGAAAAGTTGAAACAAATTATTTTTATTGATCATCAAATGCTGTGGTTATGATTTTATCATTGTTCTTCTATTTTCAAGAATCTGCTGGAGTTTTTAAAAGAAGCTTGCTAGCACCATATCGATTGTTTGAAATGCCTGAAGAAAATGTTATTCTATGGCGGAAAATCTTCAAGCAAACCTACAATTGCCTTGAAACTCAAAAAGAGAATCTATTAGAAGGGGAAATGAAAGGATACTTTATTGTATAACTGCATATTATTTGAATCTTAAAGGGTATAATATGCAAGAACAGTCATTCTTTTAGGATTGAATGATCTGTTTGAGACTTAGGGCGTTTGGCTCAAGAAATGGATTTTGAGGGAATTTGGAATTTGTTTATAGTGTATTATGAAAATTGGATTAACAATGAAAAAAAATGTGTTCAAATTCCATATAAATCTATGAAGGAATCTATCATTCCTAGCTATTTGTTTTTGAATTTAGATTCCTAACATTTCATAGAACCCATACCCTTAGCTGGACTTAAACTACATTCCACACCTCAACCAATCAACTATTATATACTATAAATTAGATTCCAATTCATCTAGATTCCATTCCGCGAGCCAAACACCTCCCTTTATTGTTTTCATGGGTTTGTTAGTCTAATCACCGTCAACGTGCTTGGTGATGTTGGTCTAATAATAAACACCAACAGCCCACTGTGATTTCCATTTTTTCTCCTTCTATGCTTTCACACTTTCTATCCCTTAATACTCTTTTGTATCGACTTCAAAATAAAATTAATGAGGCTTGAGGATAAAGTTTACATGTCAAACTCAAATGAAGAACTCTCTTTAAAAAGGCTATTCTATTTGTACACATATGGTTACTATTATATAAGGAGGACAAGTGGGATCGGTATATGATTTATTAATTCATGCTACATGTCTAAAACTGTATTGATAATTTAATTTTGCTACTTTAATTAAATTCCGAACATAATTGTATGTCATTGAATTTGATAGTTAAAAGTTGATTTTAGTCGTGATCTAATTGTAACATAATACTTGTTACAAATGGTTTCCTGTCTATCAGAAAGGACTTTCAAGACATGATCTAATATTCTGTGAGGAGTCCATTGCTGAATAGTGTAACATTATTATATAACATTGAATTTGTAGGTGGTTGACTATTCTGATTCAAATGTCGATATGCATTTGTTTTACAGGTTCAATCAAAAGCAGGTTTTGGGGTTGGATCTAGGTATGGTGCATGCGAAGATGATAATATGTCTCAGAGATCTCCGGAATCTTGGTATAGCCAATTCTTTGAGAAATATAGAGCTACAAAACCATACCGGTTACCTTCAGGGGATCGTGAATCTGAAAAACGTACACCCGAACAGATGTGTAATTTTCTCAAAATTGTTGAAAAGCATAAGAGAAGCAGGGCAGTTTTTATGGAAGAACAGGTTTCAAGCAACCCCATGCTTGAAAGTGGTTCGATGCGGAGATCTTCTGATTTAGTCGACGATACTGCATTTGGTGATGAAACTTTATTTTTTCCCGAGACAATGTTTTCAGCCAACTCTGTTCCTGATTGTGCTTTACCTCCTTCAAATCAGTTCGAGATTGTGCAGAATGGCAAGTCCAATGGGGTTCTCGATAACCTCCCGCCAATAATGACCAAAAGCCCCATTATGTTGGAGAGGCTTGGTATAAGACCAGAGTACCTTAACATGGAACAGCAAGGGAATCATGATCGTGGAAAAAGTGGATCACTTGGCATGAAGAACAATTTAAGTACAGAACAAGCGGAAGAGATGTCGAGGAAAGTGATTTCTCGTTTGTTGATGGATCTTGGTTTTGATTCTGTGACTGCGGGGCCTTTGGATATATTTGCTCAGTTATTTGGCTGTCATATATCTAAATTAGGACGTATATTGAAACTCCTTTCTGATAGTTACCGGAAAGAGTGTTCCGCAGTTGAACTGCTTAAGATGTTCCTTCAAACAATTGGACATGGGTGCGAATGACTTCTTTCTTATTATGATGTCTTTTGCTTTTCGATGTTTGTTCATCTAACATATTATTGGCTTAATCTAGTAATCTTACGGCATTTGCTGAAGTTGTAAAAGATAGTTCCAAGAACCATGTACAGCAAACTCAACAACTTCAAGTTCAGTCAATGCAGTCACAAATGCAATTGCAAAATCAAACTAGTGTCCGGCAACCTCATCAGGTTAGTCAACTGCTGCTTATCTCCATCTTACAAAGAATTTTTAAATACTTTGGAAACGATGTTGACTGATCGGCCTTATGCTTTTGTGACGTCTTTTATAATGGTAAAGTGAAGTATATAATGGGCATACATAATGCATTTTTTTCTGGCTGTCGTAGTTTCAAAGGCAAATGCAGAATCAGATGGTTCATCCGCTTCAGCAGCAGCAGCAGCAGATGGTTCATCCCATGCAGCAGCAGCAGCAGCAGCAGCAGTGGGACAGAATGCGAAGGCGTCAACCAGCCACAGCTCGTCCTGTCATGAACATGGGTGCTAACATGAATGTGGACAATGAAAGTCAAAGATCGATGGTTGAAGTCAAGCTCGAAAACCCATCAGAATTCCCTATGGACAACAATGCTGCCTTTGCAACAATGAATTATAGAAATCCACAGATGCAGTTACGGCAGCAGCAATTTGCTGCCATTTCAGCTTTCCAAGCTCAAAACAACCAGTTTCGACCAATGGCATCGGTCCAAATTCCCCAACTCCAGCCTCAAGCCCATTCACCGTAAGAAAAAGTGCTATTTAAAAAAAAGGGCAAACTGGAATGTAGCGTACTTTGAGCCAATGTTCATGTTTGGGTATCGTGCTTTTTAAAAGGGATCATAGTTTTAAAAACACACGTTTTTAGGGATTAGAAAACCAACAAACCTGTTGAATGGGATGTGGAATTGGTAACTAGTGTTGTAGGAATGTTAACACATAATTTTAGTCACATTCTACTAGTTTCCCAGTGTTCCGGTCCTCTACACGTTCGAATTTTAAAGTACATTCGAAAGTATGATAACAAAATGAACACGAACCCAAAATACGTAATATTTTCATGCCATTTGTCTTGAAAAATGAGTTCAGTTTGTTAAAATAAGGTAGATGGATAAACTCAGATGCTTATTCAGATTTAACTATCTTTGATTGCTGGATGCAGAAACATGGGTATGGTTCGAGCTCCGCCTGTGAAAGTCGAAGCGTTTCAGGAATTGATGGGTGGGGATTCGTCAATGAAGCATGATTCAGAGGAAAGCAAACTGACTTCCCCAAAGTAAATGAAAGAAAATTACATAGGTAAAATGTGATTACTCTCTCTGTTCCCACCACAAAAGTTCCTATTTGGCTTTTGAGAGTTAAAACAATATGCTTATTAATTTTAAATCGATTTGACTTTCTAGGTTCTACAATATTTTGTCAGAAACTAAATCATGGTTTTGAAGTTGTACAAAATCTCATACCCGTTAACTAGATCATACTCGATCGATTTTAGACATTCAGTCGACTTTCAACAGATAATGGTAACTAGTAGTCGATATGGTCACAACGTGTGTGTGTGTGTATTTGTGTGGTGTGGGGGAAAAGTACGAAGTCGAGTATGTTGGCGTTGCTTTTGAAACCGAAACTTGCATCTGTAATTTACGGAACTGAAAGCATATGGATTTTGAATTTGAAAAGTAGTGGGTTTTAAACTCTCAAAGGGAAATAGGGTATGAAATTTGAAGTCGAGAAGTAGTAGGTTTGAGACTCTGAGTGAATAAGGTTCTAATATTTTCAGGAACAGCAGAGTACTTGCATAGTTAGTTTGAAAGACTTTTACTAGACTCCAGATTGGATGTTTTTATGTTAAATATATATGATCATGGTCAGGTTTACATGTAAATTATATAACTAGACCGAGAGACCAGTCAATGGTACTTGTTTGCTGCCATCTTCTATTGGTCATTTGTTCGCCCTTGTGTGTTTTCTACAAGGTCGCTGCTATTTTTATCTGTCTGTATGGGCGATTATAATAGCCTAGTAGCCTTGATTGAACCTTCTGGTCTTAGATCAACCCCCCTAGGCCCCAGGTTCGGCCAAATTGGCCGACTCAGCCTTGCTGGTTTGATTTAGTAATAGATGAATAGGTGTAATGTACCTTCAGATGAAAATGGTAAGAAAGTACCTTCAGATGAGAATTGTAAGAAAGCTACCAAGTATCTCATAAAAGTACAATTCATTAGCATAACACATGAGAATTAATTTTCATAGATTTTTATCATGAGAATCTGATTATTGTGCGTATGGACAAACACGCTTAAGCCAAGCAGAAAATGAGGAAACACACAGAAACAAACGTCTCCTTTTTAACGTTTCAAAGAATTCTGAAGAAAATGCAACAGGTCATCCAAACACTTGTTTTGGATATCTCTGCTACCAAATAAAGACATCATTTCTTTAGCCTTGTCTCTATACATTTTCCCTTCTTGTCTCACCAGTACTAGACTCACTGAGTCAGCCACCGATTCCGGAGTAAAGGACCCATCCACTTCGTCCCTATGAACCATATAAGCCATCTTCTTCTCCACCAAATAACTTGCGATTAAATCTTGGTCTACCATAAACGGCAGCAATACAAGTGGCTTACCAAGTTGAAGCCCTTCCACTACTGAACTCCACCCCGAGTGAATCAGTAAACCACCCACCGAGTCATGACTCAGTATCCTAAATTGTGGTGTCCAGCGTCTATACACTAACCCATGTCCACGTGTACGTTCCTCAAACCCAGGTGGTAATTCGATGAACTCATCATCTGATGACCCACGTTGATCATTCAACACCCAATAGAAAGGCAATCCACTCAACTCTAACCCCAAAGCCAACTGAGTTAACTCGTACTGGCTCGGTTTTGTTTCAGTTCCAAAAGCAATGTAAATGACCGATCCTTTCTCATGCTTATCAAGCCAGTCTTTTGTTTCCCTCCAACATGCATCATCATAGGCAGCCGGGGCCAGTGCTGGTAATAGCCCCACTGGAACTACGGGTTTTTGGTAAAGCTCGTTCAAAAGTTTCAACCAGTCTGACTCGAAATCGAAACTACTTCTGACAATCACCGCGTCGCAGCCGAGGACGGTGGCTCCAAGTCGATACAGATCAGAAATGTTTTCTTCGTCGCCGTTGATGTTTTCATGACCTTTGGTGATGTGAAAAAGACTCATTCGGACATCGGACTCGAATGAAACCCACTTCGGTTTTTTCAGTAAGTCTTCTGGTGTCTTCCGGTCATCGCTGCCGTACATCAACACCTCTACTGAACCCATGAAAGCAAGTGTCAATGCCGGAAAAACACTAAAGTAAGCCCTGAGAATGCAGTGTTCTGCCGCTAGCGGCCCCAACCAATACATATTGAAATCAAAGATGATCCAGTCTGGCAATGCGGTTTTGAGGAAATCTCCGATGGGTTGTCGCAGGCCATCGCATGCGATTTTCAGGTACTTAACTTTATTGAAAGGTAAATCTTTAGTGGATTCTGCATTTTCTGGGAGATTCTCAACTTTTGGAAGATGGATTTTGATGAAACTTATGAAAGGTGTTAAGGGTGGTGGGATTTGAGGTAGGCGATCGATATTTCGAGGAGTCGATATGAATGAAATGCGGTGGCCTTTGGTGGCCATCAGCTTTGCTAATTCAAGAAATGGAATAAGGTGGCCAAAGGCTAGCCATGGGAACATTGCAATGTGAAGCTTTCCATTGTCGGCCATCGATACTGATCAGCTGCTGCTAGGTGAAGTTCCACAGCTGATGCGTTTGATCCTTGCTTAAAATATTCTCTTGATATTTAAATAGGAAAAATCATGTAAAAAACCAATGTATTTTCGGTATTTTTCGAATATGTCATTGCACCAAAAACGTTTCCATAAAAGTCCCTCAACTTAAAAACATAAAATGTTTCCATAAAAGTCTTTTTAACTTAACAAAATTTTATGAAAAACATCTGAAAAATCCTTAAAAATTCCATAAAACAATACAATTCGCAAAAAATTTCAAGTTGAAGGACTTTTGTAAAAACGTTTTTGGTTCATGTACTTAATCGTAAAATATCAAAAGTGAGTTGGTTTATTTATTTATTTATAGTTTTCCCATTTAAATAATACAAATTAAAAATGAATAAAATCCACGGTTGCTGAACCATCATTGTTTCAGTGATTTGATTCAGATAAACAATATAGTACTGTTGACTTGTATATAGGTTAGCCTTCGTTTTTTGACTTACTATGTGTTCTTGTTTAAACTTAATATTAACGAGGTTTAATATCATACAAAAAATATTAAAATATATTAAAAAACATATTAACATACATATTTGATATTTGAAACAAAATATTATGTTATTTTTATTAAAATATATTACAATTTTTGAAATTATGCGTTATTGACTTTGAATACAACGTTCGATTTCAAAATTGTTCATGTCACCACCATCAAAACCCTTTTGAATATAACTTTCTCTTCTAACATTGAATCTTCACGTAATAGATCTATAAGAGAGAGAATTGTTTCTAACATGTCTTCCGCTTTGCATCGCCAACTCCATACTTTCCTGAAAAGGAAGTCCAACATTGGATTTTCTTGTTTTACAATGTTTTTTATTGATTACGTGTGTAAAAATCAAAATCATCTTATTGTTTGATCTACTTTCAAACCACATAATAAATCATCATGGAAAAAATAATTTAAAACATGCGTTATTTCTATTATTATTTCTATTTTATTAAATAAATAATAAGAATATTGCTAATTAAAATATTTGATTAATAATATACAATAGTGCAATGATAAAATTAAATTATATTATTTAATCTTTCAAATATAAATGAAGCAAAAGCTTCCTGCTACTTTCAAATATTTGGGTGTAAAAGTAAAACTATAGAAAAATTTTATTGTATCACACATAATATTTGTATAATAAAATATATAGGTGGTATTTGTTTTTTAAGAGGTTAAATGTCTGAAGTCTGAAAACCACATCTGACATTAAGAGGTGGTCTTAGGATCTGAAATCTGAAATTAAGAGATAATCTTAAGATTGTTTGTTTCGTAATATGAAACATATGAAAAATATTACTTTAAAATATTATATCTAATTAATTATATATTATAATTAATTAATTTAAATAAACAAAATTTAAATAAAATAATTAATATGAGGGAAGGGGATGGTGAACGGGATTCAGAGGTTTGTAACTTGTACCAGGAGAGAAAAATACCATCTTATTTTTTTTTTTCAGCCAAAATTCAACCTCTTACTTTTAAGAGGTAAATTCAGAGATTTTAACCTCTAAACTCTGAATCTAAACAAACAAACTTATTTCATTATACATCTGAAGTTTAGACTTCAGATGTGATTAAGTGCCTCTTATCAAAAAACAAACAAGGCCATAGAGTTATATGATAAGACAAATCATTCATTAACATCAATTAGTTATATTATGACAATCATCTTTTTCTAACTTTTTTATACTTACGACAGACTTTTATCATGAATTGTGTGAACAAAACAATTGTTCATTAGAAAAATGTTACTTAGTTAATCAAGTATGTTGAAAAATATTAACAAAATATCAATGGCGATCAAAACAATATGAAAATGAATAAAAATCATCAAAATCTTCTATTTACTTGTTTTTTTTTTAACTTTTTCACATCTATACAATTCTGTCGATTCGAAATTTATTATCCGTCACAGCTTCATTTAGTAATATTTATCAACGTCAATTAAAATTTAATGTATTAAGTAAATTATTAATAATAATAACGATAAAAAAACATGTATAAAGTAACTTAACATTTTTTTGTTTAAAATACCTGATACAAATAAAAAGTGATCGTAATATAAAATAAAAATAGAAATGCAATTGCATAATTATTATTAAGCATCAAAAAAATATTTATACAATATCTGTAAAAAGAATTTCATATACTCATGAATCATGATCATCATTTATCGACATAAATTCTTGTCTCACATTATATGTTTTATGTACATACAATTGACTTTGGAGTTTGGGTGAAACTAAAAAAATCATATAAACAATAATAAATATGCAATTGTATTTAAAGGAGTGTATAGAAAACAGAACCATTATTATTCAAGGATGAAGTGTTTGTCAGCTAGCAATTAAATATCATTTTACCAAGTTTCAATATATAAAAAACCATAAAATATAAACATCGTTCTTTAAATTAAAATAAAAGAATTTGCTTAACGTTTTAAAATTATGTATACTATTTATTTTTTAAATATATATGTGTTACTTTTATAATAATCTAGTTTAAAATAAAATAAATCAAAATATATAGTAAATGATCTTAGTTTATTATTATAAAATAAATTATATACTTAATACTAGTTATTTCTAAAAAAAGCTATATACATGGATAAAGGAGACATATTTTCTTAAAATATATTTAAAGAATAAAATGTTTAATAGAAATTTAGTTTAATTTATATTAAAGTAATATTTTAAAATAAAAATACATTAGTTAAACTCAACATGTGTAAAAAACCAATTGTGTTAATTATTATTTACAATATTCTTCAATCAAGCGGGCTTGAATACTTGAACACATGACCTCTCTTACTATGAGAAGCATGCTAACTAAATAAGCTACCAATCTTTTCTTTAAAATATTACACAAACATGTATATATGATTATTCTAGTTTTAATATTCCTATGAATAGCTTAGGAATAGTAACATTTACTTTGGTACATGTTATATATTTAATTAATTTTAGAGATAGCATACAAAGGCCCAGGCCTAGAACTGGTCCTAAAATAGCCTGAATGTGTCTGGTCCTTAGAAATTTCGGATTCGGATATCGGATTATCCGAATATCTAAAAATTCACATTTTTTTAATTTTTTTTTTAAAAATTAAATCAAATATTTAAATATCTAAAATACAAATTCATATATCCAAATACAAGATAAATATATCACAAACTAAATGTATCCGGAATTATTTTTACTCAAAACGACTAAAAAAAGATTAAAAAAACTAAAATATATTAAATATTAGTTTATAAAGCTATAATATCAAGATAAAACTCAAAAACATACATTAGAATAAAAATAAACACTCAATATTATGTGAATAATGAATCCCTGAAGATATAAAAAAATTTTAAAAAATAATTTTTTTTGGATTTTCGGATCTCAGATTATCCAAATATCCGAAAATCTTGAATTTTACTATCCGAATCCGAAATTTCGGATACTTTTGAATTGGATTTTCAAAATTTTATTTCGAATGCTCGGATTCAGATTTTTATGAACACCCATATTTTAAAGCACGGTCCAAAGCCCGGTTAAACCTAAATAGTTCATAATGGTCGTTTATATTATTAATTTTAACCCGTTCGGCCTGAGCCCAGTCCTAGGCCTCTTTAAGCGTAAAGCCCGAAAAAAAAAAAAAAAAAAAAACTAAAACCCAGTCCTTTGAATGCTCTATTCCTATATATATATATATAATAATATGGTTATTTTATCCTCTTGTCTCTAAATGGTTATTAGTTTTTAAGTTTTTGTGTTTAGTTTTAACTATTTAACTATTAATAGTATAACATCAATTCTTGGAATAAAAATGAGTTTATAAATATAAAAAACTTTTCAAAATTTAGCAAAATTTAATAATATACGATATCATCTACAATTTATCACACGTATCAAATATTGTATGATCTTCTAACAAGAGGAATGAAAAATTCAGTATTCATTAAATTGATTTAGAAGGAAAGGATACAGCTTCTTATATACAGGTTTTGACTAACCAACTTACTAATCAACTAACTAACTTACTAACAGAAAACAGAATAACAAACAAACTGAATTACATAACACTGATATCCAAAATAAAATTCCCCCCTCAAGATGCATCTTGGTGAATATCACGAAGATTCATCTTGGATAGTAACAACTGGAATTGTGGACCGAATAATCCTTTCGTGAATATATCAACAAGTTGTTCATCTGTTGGAATGTGTTTTGGAATCACAAAACCTTTCTTGAATTCATCGCGTACAATGTGGCAGTCAATGTCAAGATGTTTGGTTCGTTCATGAAATATTGGATTCTTAGTGATGTGTATGGCTGATCTGTTATCACACCATAATGCAACAGGAATTTTGACTTTGACCTTTAGATCCCTGAGTATATAACTAATCCAGAGGAGTTCACATACTGTGGTAGCAAGACTTCGATATTCAGCTTCACAAGATGACTTTGAAACTGTTTTCTGTTTCTTTGTTTTCCATGAAACCATAGAAGACCCCAAAAATATACAATATCCTGTTAATGATCTTCTTGTATCCTTGCAAGCTGCCCAATCAGAATCACTATAGGCTGTTATGACCATAGGTGAGGAATCTTTTGTGAAAAAAATACCTTTTGATGGACATCCTTTCAGGTATTTTAAGACATGTATGGCTGCTTTCCAATGGACATCTGTAGGATTATGCAGAAATTGACTTAACTGTTGTACTGCATAACTGATATCAGGCCTTGTAAAATTCAGATATAGCAACCTGCCCACCAATCTTCTGTATTTTTCTGGGTCATTGAGCTTTTTCCCTTGTTCAGATGACAACTGAACATTCTTAATAACTGGTGTAGGTACTGGTTTAACACTAGTTAAACCAGCTTCTGAGAGTATATCAAGAATATATTTCCTTTGATTTACATATAAACCTTCATCTGTTTTAAGTAGCTCAACACCCAGAAAATAATTTGCTTGGCCTAAATCTTTGATTGTGAATGCATCATGCAGCATCTGTTTTACCTCTTTAATGCATTCTTCTGTGGGTCCTGTGATCAATACATCATCCACGTAGACAACTAAAGCAACATACTTTTCTCCTTCACCTTTAACAAACAAACACTGATCATGTGCAGATTGAGAAAAACCAAAGTTTAACAACTTATCACAGAATTCAAGATGCCATTGTCTACTTGCTTGTTTAAGTCCATATAAAGACTTATTCAATCTGCATACTTCTCCTTGCTTTGCCTTCTTGTAACCCTGTGGTGGTTTAAGATAAACTTCTTCATCCAAGTATCCGTGTAAGAAGGCATTATTGATATCTAATTGGTGTAGACACCAACCATTAGAAGTAGATAAAGAGAGGAGAATTCTGGCAGTCACTACCTTAGCCACAGGTGAAAAACTATCAAGGTAGTCTATTCCAAACTTCTGACTGTACCCCTTTGCTACTAGCCTTGCTTTATACCTTTCAACACTGCCATCAGCCTTTAACTTTACTTTGTAAACCCATTTAGAACCAATGGGTTTCTTGGTTGGTGGCAAAGGTACAAGAGTCCAGGTATTATTATCTTCAAGAGCTGCAATTTCTTTGTTCATAGCCATAACCCAATCATTATTTTCACAAGCTTCTTCATAAGATGTAGGTTCATCCAAGGATGAAACAGTAGTGAGAAAACTTTTGTGATGATCAGTTAGGATAGGTGATTGAATATATGGAAATGTGGGTGGAATGTGTCGAGAAGAAAGAACCTTTTAAGGTTGATGATCATGAGTAGTACAATGCATAATATAATCATCATGCCAAGAAGGTTTCCTTCTGATTCTTGTTGGCTCAGAATTATGAACAGGCTCAATAACATCTTCTTCATGTTCATCCTCATTCGGAAGATTTTCAATATCAATCAGATCTGGATTGTAATCATTGGCTGGTATAAAATCTTCAGAATTCATTGGAAAATCAGAATCTGCAATGTGAGAGTTAGGAAGAACAGGCAATGAAGTAGTTAGAGGTGATTTCGTTGCAAAAGGAAAATTCTCCTCATAAAAAATCACATCTCTAGCCATGATGACCTTTTTATTATGAAGATCATATAGTTTGTAAGCCTTCTGACCTGGATTATATCCAATAAAACAACACTGTGTAGCTCTTGAGTCAAACTTTTGTTTGTGTGGAAACACATTTGCAGCAAAGGCTAAACACCCAAATACCCGTAAATTATCATATGAGGGTAGTTTCTGATGTAACTTCTCATAAGGAGTCTTCCAGTCAAGAAGCTTAGTTGGAATGATATTGATGATGTAGGTAGCCATAAGGATTGCATGTCCCCAAAAATGAATTGGTAAAGAAGATTGAAACATTAAAGCTCTTGCAACTTGTAATATATGTTGATGTTTTCTTTCTACTCTGCCATTTTGTTGAGGACTATATGGAACTGTTCTCTAATGTATAATACCAAGAGAAGAAAACAATTTTGAGCAATTGTCATTAAGAAACTCAGTTCCATTATCAGTCCTAATTATTTTCACTGATGCATTAAACTGATTCACAGTATATGCAAAGAAATTAGACAGAGTTTGATAGACTTGTGTTTTGTGTTGTACCAGGAAAGTCCAAGTTGCTCTTGAGAAATCATCAACCAGAGTTAAGAAATAAGAACATCCTGTAATGGTTTTTCTTTTGTATGGACCCCATAAATCTGCATGTAGTAACTTGAAAATACCATCAGCCATTGATTCACTGTTAGGAAATGGCAACCTTTGTTGTTTAGCATGATGACAGGGTATGCAAGGATCCTTTCTTGAAACATTCTTATTAGAAAAGAATTGTAAATGTCTTAATACATCATAAGACGAATGACCTAGTCTTTGATGCCAAAGAAGATCCAAATTTTGAACAACATTACACTTTTCAGAAGAAATATGTGCCTTTGACTCATTACATGAAAGAAGATCATCAACACTACCAGCATCAAGTGTGTATAGTCTTCCAATTACTTTTGCTTCTGCCACAATCTTGTTAGTTGCCAGGTCCTGTAGAAGACAATACTTTGGATAAATTTTGAAGACTATCTGAGCAGACTCTGATAAAGCTTGCACTGACAGAAGGTTACATTTAAACTCTGGTACGTGTAGCACCTCCTTTAATATCAATTGTGAGTTTAAAGTAATTGATCCTTTATGAGTAACATCTTTAATCGAACCATCAGGCAAAAATACAGGAGTGTAATTTGGCAACTTATAAGATTTCTCAATATATGATAGATCGGCACACATATGAGCAGTGGCACCAGTGTCTAAAATCCATATTCTATTAGAGAATTGACCACTTCTCAATGAATTTAGTAAAGAAAGGTTCATACCTGCAAAATCTCCAAAGTGTGAGAGATTTGCAAAATCACCTTGTTGATTGGATTTCATAAATGCATTGAACTGTTGAAGCATGAAATCCATTGAGTTTTGAGTTGTTTGGCCATTTTCGGAATGCTGCAGAGGATTATCTTCCTGATTCACCATGTGTGCAGAATGCATAGACTTCTTCTTTTCCTTCAATTCTTTGTACCAATCAGGATATCCATGTATTTTAAAACATGTATCCTTAGTGTGCCCACTGATTTTACAAAAATCACAGTATCTATCATTGTTAGACTTGTTCTTTGAATCATACTTCATTTTGCTCTGAAATGATTTTTTGTTACCAGAATTCTGTATGTGAGGCTTGGCAAAAAGAGCATTTACTTCTGTAGGGGCAGAGAAATTGACTTGAACCTCCCTTTGTTTTTCTACACTTAAAGCCATTGAATATGCTTTGTGCACAGAAGGTAAGGGATCTAGAACTAAGATTTGATTCCTCAAATTATCATAGGTATCATTTAATCCCATCAAAAACTGCATCAACTTAGTCGATGAGTTTAAATCTGATAGTGCTTTAGCAGATCCACATGAACATTGTGGCAATTCAGTTATACAATTTAACTGATCCCATAGCTGTTTAAGTTTTGTATAATATTTGGACAGAGAAGAATCACCTTGATTAATTGAAGCTATTTGTCTCTGTAACTGATATATCAGCGGTCCATTGCTTTCTCCAAAGTGTTCTTCCAGATCGAGCCAAAGTTCTCTTGCAGTTGTAGAGAAGACAAATGCTCCAACAATCTCCTTTGATATTGCATTTAGAAGCCACGATCGAACCATACAATCGTTGCTGATCCAGTCGTCCAATTCAGCACCTTCATTCTCAGGTCTTAATTTATATCCGTTGATGAATTCTGCTTTCTTTTTAGCTCCTAGAGCTATTTGAATCGAGTACTTCCATTGCATGTAGTTCTCGTTTCCATTTAATGGATTTGAGATAAGAAACATATTGGGATCATTATTTTTCACGGATGAATTAACAGGAGGATTACTAGGGTTTTGATTCATGATTGAGGATACAATTTGGTTAGAGTAATTATGAAATTGGTTGCGGAATCAAGAACAGAACGATTGCTCTGATACCATTCTAACAAGAGGAATGAAAAATTCAGTATTGATTAAATTGATTTAGAAGGAAAGGATACAGCTTCTTATATACAGGTTTTGATTCATGATTGAGGATATACTAATATTAGTGAATATGATGATATACTTGATAAATCTTATTATCGAAGAAGTCAAGCTTGAACATCAAAGATTAATCCACAAAAGAGAACTATTTATTTATAATTTGATAAGTTTTATAGATATTTTTAGCGAATAGAAAGAGTGGATTGTGAAACTCACTGCCCGGTCTAATCCTCCTTTACCAGATTATTGTATGCTTATGTATTCTTTATAGATTTTATTAGAGATTTTTTAAGTATATTTGTTTAATTTAGTAGTTGTTTATATTATTATTAAGTTAATATTATAATTTATGATATAAGTAAATATCATGTCAAACTTACATTTTAAAGAACAGTAATTTAGGAGCAGACCCGGGCCAGATTAGGATCGATTGGGCTCAAACGGGCTCATTTTTTTCATCAAGGAGACAAGGACCAGGCCGTTCGAGACTGGTTCTTTTAGGACCGATCTTTATTAGGAATGAGTAAACCATAATGAACATCATCACAACCAAGAAACGACAAAAATGAGTTTAACACACACACACTCTTTCTCTCTCTCTCTCTCTCTCTCTATATATATATATATATATATATATATATATATATATATATATATATATATATATATATATATATATATATATATATATATATATCAAGATCAATAGGGTACTATGTTAGACGGGGTACCGGAGAACCATTTATAGTCAATAATTTATCATTAAATAACATATAAATTTTGCTTAAATTTCTTTCCCACATTATATATATCAAGATCAACGGGGTACCATGTTAGACGGGGTACCGGAGAACCATTTATAGCCAATAATTTATCATTAAAATCATTAAATAAAATAAAAATTTTGTTTAAATTTCTTTCCCACATTAATTAGTGTTGGCGGTAAAATTGGTATTGAAAATTTTAAATTAGAATCGATAATTCTGTGTATCACATGAAAATCTCTATTTCAGTTGGTATTATTTCTTACACTCACATTGAACATGTGCAATGATGACACACCATAAATCTTGGCTTATCATGAAAATGGAACTCATCGACTACACACACCATAAACCACAATTGAAAATATTCAATACTGTCAATATTGGTTTATCACCAAAAGGGTTAACATCGACTAAAAACACGATACACCCCAATTGCACATGTTCAATAACGTGTATGTGAAATTGAACATTCACGAACGGTTTGAAGAAAATAATAAATTACTTTATTTGACGACACCTCCGATTGAACATGTTCACTAAAACACATTGTCGAATCCGATTAAACATGCCATTGTCGAATCTGATTGAACATGTTCACTAAAAGCCATTTTAAAATTTATTAAAGAACTAGTCTAATAACCCATGTATTACATGGATTGATTGAAAAAAAAAATATTTATATATAAAAAATATATTAAGATATATTTTCAATAATTATAATATATGAATTATATAAAAAAAATGGTAAATAGATCATAAATTTAAATATATTTTATTGCGCGCATAAACATATTTAATATAGATTTTATAATTATATAATACAAGTATAATATTTTTTGTTAACGTTCTTTTAGATTAAATAGCAAATATTTGATAGTTATAACATATACAAATAAAAAGTATATGAATAAAAGTATATATTAAAATCTATTTATAAATTATTTTATATCTATTTCAAAATAATATGTTTGTAAATTCAAAACACTTTTTCCTTTGAATTAATATTATATTCATATTAATTAATGCTTCAAAAGGAGAATATTATTTAACATTAATAATTTGAGAAAGTGTAAAAAAATGAGTTATTTTAGGAAAATTAGGAGGGAAAATGAAGATGAAAATGTATGAGAGATTGACATGTGGCATAAATTGTTGTCTTTTATTAATAAGTATAGATTGTTATGGAAGTAAATATCTATAATTAAGGGATTTATTAATTCATTAGTTGTCATCTATTAATTAAATAAACCTTACTGACTATATTACCCTTTTTTACTTATAAGCAAACATGGGTAGACTCCGGTTCCCTACCTCATTGATCCCGACCCTATATTATATATAGGGTGGGTTCGATGGAAAACCACTGTTTATCGGAAAACCAATCGTAGCCCTTAGATTAAATGGTTAATATTGAAAAAACCCTATAAACTTTTATTATTATCACGATTAAGTCCCTAAACTTCTTTTCCGATTGTTTAAGTCCCTAAATTATTTTTGTATTATTTAAAAGTATATATTTTTGACCGGCTACCGGATGAGTAGGTATAACAAAACCAATAAAATAAAAAGTTTAGTGACTTAATCGCTAAAACATGTAAAGATAGTGAGTTTTTTGAATAAGACAAAAATAGTTAAGGGACTTAAACAATCAGAAAAAAAGTTTAGGGACTTAATCACAAAACTAAGAAAAGTTTATGAGGTTTTTTCAATATTAACCCTAGATTAAATACATATGCGTTTTTAGATTCACGCATCATGGTGCATTTAAAAGAAATCTCACTATGGTATTTCGGTACCTAATATTTTTTTAATTTGAAATTTTATCATATTTATATATAAATTTAAAATTTTCATAATTAATACACAATTCTAAATTTAAAAACAATCTACATTATGTCTTTTAGAAAAACATCCATATACGTCCCATCAAATCTTTATCACCATCTTCAATTTCAAGATTAACTATAAACGTTGATGCACTCGGCACTGTATATAAACAATGATGAGCTCCAACAAAATGATGATGTGGTCCATAAAAAAACGATGCAACGCCTTCAAATCTCAATATTCATGTTCAACATTAATTCATGCAAACCAAAATCACCATAACTCTAAAGTCATGATGCACGATTTCAAATATCAATCCTATGCAAATCAAAATCACTATTATGCAAAACAAAATATCAGTTGCATCGTTAATACCATTGTTATGCAAAACAATGCATTAAATGCACCAAATAAAAATTTGCTTATTAAATTGATAATACACTTACATATGCAACATCAATATAACTTTTATACAAAACAAAATCATTGTTGCATAATCAATATAGTGTGTTTCATACTATTGCATCGTCAATATACACCATTTTTCGATTGAAACACTTTGAAGAAATCAAAATTATTATGTTGAAAATCAAGAAAATCAAGACCTTCGTGTAGAAACTCCCTCTCGATTTTCTCATGCGACACATGGTTATGATGGAGGTCGAACGGTGGCGGGAGATGGAAAACCTCTATGCGATGGAGGTTGGACGGTGGCGGAGACTGGAAAAAGAAGCTGGACGGTGGCGGAAACCGTAAAAAAAATGGCCGGATATGGAGGTGTAATGGAAGCCAAATAAAGATGAGAGAAATGGTGGTTTAGAGTTTTGAAAATTTTGAAAGATTGTAACTCTCCAAACATAAATATGGAATCACCATGATTATAGTAATATCCTCATGTTATTTTATTTTTATCCTTAAAAATTAAATTTATGAATTAAAATTTCCTATATTACCCTTAATGACCACTATGATGCATTGAGTTCTCCTTGTGATGCATATTGGTTTCCGATGTTTTCCAATTCATATGAGTTTTCCATTAAACCTCCCTATATATATATATATATATATATATATATATATATATATATATATATATATATATATATATATATATATATATATATATATATATATATATATATATATATATATATAGGGAGGTTCCATTGAGAACTTTTGTGCATCGAGGCTCAAAAGAACATCTACTGTCCCGTGGATGAAAATAATGTGTGGGTTAGATCAAATGGCAAAAGGGTAATTAAATACAAAATTTTATGCATCAAGTGCACATAATGAAATTCGAGGTGGGGTAAAACAGGAATTATGTAATCCTCATTTAATTATTAACTACACTTCCAAAATTAACAAAAATAATACAAATTCAAATAAAATGATGAAGATTCTGATGTATCGTTGTTGTTCATTTTTTGTGTTCATCAGCTTCATCCATTATCTTCGTGTTCATCATCTTCGTATTTAACGTGATGCATTGTTCATTCAAAGACCTTAATTTAACGTGATGCATCAACGTGTTCATCCAAAAATCTTAATTTAATGAGAAGCATCGTTCATTCAAACATGAATCGTTTATCGTTCTAACAAACATTCGTACCTTCCAAAATGCATCTCTTCATCAAAAATCCAAAATGCACCTTAATTTAACGTGATGCATCGTTCATTCAAACATTAATCGTTCATCGTTCCAACAAACATTCATACCTTCCAAAATAAATCTTTTCATCATAAAATCCAAAATCCATATCTTCATCAAAAAATCCAAAATACATCTATTCATCATAAATCCAAAAAATCCAAAATGCATATCTTCATCAAAATCCAAAATGCATATCTTCATTATTTTTGTTCATTCAAACCTTTAAATCTTTCATCACCGTGAAATCAAACTGTCTTTGTTCATTCAAACCACCATGTAAAACATTCAAACATTCGAACAACCATGAAAACCGTTTATTCAAAATCTTCGGACTACCATCGTTTATCATCCCCATTAAAGTCGAGAACCCACACCATGAAAAGAGAGGGCGGCCGAAAGAAGAAGAGAATGAGGAGGCCGAAAAAAGAAGAGAGTGTCGGCGGCCGATAGAGGAAGCGATGGCGGTTAGGGGTTGGTGAGGGTGGTGGTCGGAAAGAGGAAGAAAAGGAGGTGGTCACGGCCAGAAGAGGAAGAGAGGGTGGTGGCCTAAGGTGGTGACCGATTTAGAGATGGAGAAAAGGGAGAGAATAGAGAGCGAAAGAGAAAGAGAGAAAGATGGAGGAAAATATGGATAGTAGTTAATAAGATGTAACTATTTCCTAATTTGCCTCCTAATAATCTTAAAATAATATTATAAAATAAATGAAGTTTTAATTATTTTAGTATTACATTATGTGGATAGATTGAATTGCTATGTTTACAATATAGAGGATTACATCTATATATACACAGTTACCTAAATAATAAGTGGAAAATGAGAGGACACAATTAATAAAGGGAAAATGAATGTTCAAGAATTAATGCACGTTAACATCCCCACGCAAGCGGAACGGTGGCGGTCGACAACCTAGACGATCTCGAAAAAACTCAAACTGAGATCGGGAGAGGCTCTTAGTAAAAATATCCGCAACCTGAAGCTTGGTAGGAACAAAAACAGTCCGAAGTTTCCCAGAAGCAACGAGCTCACACACAAAATGGTAATCAAGATCGATGTGCTTCGCACGTTTATGTGAGACCGGGTTTTGCGCGAGGAACAAGGCACTTTTGTTGTCACAAAGAAGAGTGGGACAATCAGGAGGCAAAGTGTGTAGTTCGCGTAAAAAATTGGAGACCCAGACAATCTCAGCCGCAGTATTGGCCACATCACGATATTCGGACTCACAACTGGAGCGAGCCCTGGTTGGTTGTTTCTTGGCACTCCAGGAAACGAGATTGCCGCCCAAAAAGATAGAGTACCCGTAGGTTGAATGGCGAGTGTCGATGCACCGAGCCCAATCGACATCAGAATATCCAAGTACCAAAGTAGTTGAGGGCCGCGAGAAAGTTAAACCATACGACAGCGTTCCCTTGATGTAGCGGAGAATCCTTTTAACACATTGAAAATGGGCGGTAGTCGGAACTTTCAAAAACTGACTCACTTGATTGACAGCATTGGAGATGTCTGGTCGAGTAATGGTCAAGTATTGCAACGCCCCTACAAGCGAGCGGTACATAGTTGGGTCCGAATGAGGGACACCCTCTGAAGTAAGTACTTCATTAGTTGCCAAGGGGGTTGACACCGGTTTACTATCAAGCATCTCCGCACGCTGAAGGATGTCAGTAGCATATTTGGATTGGCAAAGGAAGATGCCATTAGAGATGTGAGATGCCTCAAGACCCAAAAAACATCCAAGCATTCCAAGATCTTTTATTGCAAACTGTTTATGTAAAGTGGCAATAAAACGAGTCATAGAGTTCGGACCGTTACCAGTTAAGATAAGGTCATCTACATACACAAGTAGGTATAGGTGACAACCATTTTGATTGAAAATAAAGAGCGAGGGATCCGCTCTATTGCCCACAAAACTGTTTTGAAGTAAGAAATCGCTCAAGCGTTGAAACCACGCCCGCGGTGCTTGACGAAGACCGTAAATAGCCTTCTGTAACAAACAAACATGATCCGGGAATCGAGGATCAGCAAAACTAGGTGGCTGCTCCATGAAAAGCGGTTTACCTAGGCGACCGTGTAAGAACGCATTATTTACATCTAATTGGTGCAGCGCCCAATTATTCATCACAGCTAGGGAAAGAAAGACCCGGATAGTGGTAGCTTTGACTACCGGGCTAAACGTATGGGAGAAATCCAAACCCGGTAGCTGTGAGAACCTCTGAGCCACAAGACGAGCCTTATACCGATCAATCGACCCATCGAAACGGTATTTGGTACGAAACAACCACTTGGAGCCGATAACATTTTGAGTTGATGGACGGGGAACAAGAGTCCAAGTACGGTTATTATTAAGCGCCGATAATTCATGATGCATGGCATCAACCCAGTGTGGATGTTTGCTTGCAGACTTGAAGTCCTTTGGATCTGAGCTAGCGAATAGTGGCAAATGAAGATAAGTGGAAGCAAAGTCTGCACGGTGTTTGGGTTTGAAAATACCGGCCTTGGCTCGAGTAATCATAGGGTGAGACGGCTGGACAGGTGGTGGCGGTGGAAATGGAGTTAACGGGTTTTCATCGGAGGTATGAGAGGTGGATTCATCAGATGGGATGGTGGAAGTGGTTGTTGGTGAGGGTGGTGGAGAACCTGGAGCATCATGGACTAATGGAGGTTGTATGATTTGATGAGTTGAGGAAGCACTGGGAAGAGGATCATCGCAACAAGGAGTAAAATGTGAGGAGGATTTTGCGGGTGTTGCATGACCAGGAGCAAGAGCAGTGGTTGGAATAAGTGGGATGGACTCGTGGTTGGAATAAGTGGCTCCTTGGCAAGGAAAAGAATGTTCGACAAACCGTGCATGTCGAGTGATGTAAGTGCGATTTGAAGTCGGATCGAGACAGCGATAACCTTTGTATTGCGGACAATAACCCAAGAAGATACATGGCAGGCTCCGAGGGGACAATTTATGAGCCGAGTAATCCCGAAGATAAGGATAAACCAAACACCCAAATACCCGAAAGTTGTCATAGGCCGGTGTGGTATGAAATAACACCTCATATGGAGATTTGTTATCCAAAAGCCGCGTAGGGAGACGATTTATAATGTAGACTGCGGTGCTGAAGGCATAGACCCAATAGGTAGCAGGTACATGACTACTGAACAATAGGGCCAAACCGGTTTCAACGATATGACGATGCTTTCTCTCGGCACACCCGTTTTGTTGAGGCGTGTATGGGCAAGAGACCCGATGAAAGGTACCATTCTCCTCAAATATTTCCTTGACCCGATGATTTAAAAATTCACTGCCGCCATCACTTTGAAATACTTTAATTTTGCGATTAAACTGTGTTTGAGCAAACTTGATGAAAATTAATAAAACATCTTTAAACTAAGACTTTGTCTGCAATGGGTAAAACCAGGTGAATCGAGAGTAATCGTCGACAAAAATGACATAGTAGCGACTGTTGTCGACAGAGGTTACAGGTGAATAACCCCATAGGTCACAATGGACCAGGTCAAGCGGATTTGATGCACGTTGTTCATTATTAATAAACGGTAAGCGGTGCGATTTTGACAATTCACACGAGTTGCAAACAACTGGCTTAGGTAAAACTGAAGTAAATGTGACACAACCATTTTTATTTAGTAACGTAAGTGTATCATGAGATACATGACCCAACCGTGCGTTCCACAATTCAAACGAAGCTTTATTTGAAGACGCCAAAAAAGCACGTGGCTCAGACCGGAGAATGTAAAGGCCATTTTCACACCTTCCTTGTGCTAGAACTTGCTTCGTTGCTCGGTCCTGTATGTAAAAATTTGGTTGAGAAAACAAAACATCCACGTTATTGTCACTCGTTAATTTGCTAATGGATAACAGATTTTGCACGATGTGAGGTACAACTAAAACCTCGTTCAATCGTATATTTGGAGAAATAGTTTTATGGCCAATATGAGATATAGATAAAGAGTTACCACTGCCAAATGTTACTTTATTGTTACCACCATAGGGAGAACTGTGTTGCAGAGATTGAGTATTTTGAACCATATGATCGGTGGTGCTGGTATCTGCAACAAGCCAGTCAGGGGTGATGTTACAAGTAGCATGAAATGCCTTAGATATATCTTCAACACTGGAGGAATTGGAGGCAGCAAATGATGGCAAACGGGGGCATGACGATGCATAGTGACCATTTTCACGACACAATTGACAGTGCGGGGGTCGGCGAGAACCATGACCCCTACCTGCAGACGCAGAACTATGATAGCCACTACTCCCTCTACGATTACTACGTCCCCGATTAGCATTAAAAGCAACTGCAGGGGTACCGGTACCATGTCTTGACGAGTGAAACTGTTCATATGATTCAGCCTGTGATATGATATCACGAAGAGATGGCAGGGGCTTGACAGTGCAAGTGGCAGTGGAAAACATCTCGAATCCAGGACCTAGACCCCGAAGAAACAGGTGAGATTTCTCAGCATCATCAACGGGTTGGCTAGCGGTAGAAAGCTGTTCGACAAGGTGCTTGAATCGGCGACCAAAGTCAGCCACAGTGGAGTTACCCTTTGAAATCCAGGGGCGGATCCAGGATTTTTTGTTATCGGTGTCACTTTTTAAGAGTAAGTTTAATAGTTAGGTTTTCAAAATATTTTCTAAAATGGACCGGGTCACTGAAACGGGTTGCTAACACAAAATTAACAAATAACAAGATTTTTATAATTACAAAAGTACATAGTAAAAGACTATTTCTCAACTGTCACAGTTGCAACTGACAAAACCAATATTAGGTTCAACACACAATTGATAAACCAAAGGATACAAAAGATGTTTCATAATTTCCACCATTTATCTAGCAAGCTCGCAGACTCCATTCAAGTTAGAAAATATTGGATCGTCTTTCACATTCTCAATATAGTATTCAAGTTGATGTAATAGATTAACATTCTCATCATAATTGAAATCATTCGGATACATATCCTCCAACTTTAATAACTATGTGCATCAAAGTACCGAAAAGCATTTGGACCGGTGTCTTCAACAATGTTTGGGCTAGTTTTTTTTTTTTTTTTTTTTTGGGTTTTTTAAATCTTTTGGGTTAGTTCTTGAATTTTGTCTCTTATCCTTTTTATTTTATTGGGCTTCTGTTTTTCTTTTAAGTTTTTGTGATTAAACTCAGTAATATTTTAATAAGTTTGGGTAACGAAATCAACAAATATAAATTAGATTTGTATATAATACTTTTATAAATTTTTCGTAGGTGTCACTAAAAAAAAATCTTAGGTGTCACTCGACTTTTTGATACATACGTAACTCAGTATTTTAAAATTTTATAGGTGTCGAGTGACACCCATCCTAATAAATTGCATCCGCCCCTGTCGAAATTAGACGCAATTGATCACGTAGGTTCTGAATCCGATCAACAGAAGAATTGCTAAAGGCATGTTCAAGTGCTTGCCAAATAGAGTATGCAGTGGGGAGACCGATGACTTCCCCTAAAACTTCTTCGGAAAGGGATGCATTTAGAAGCATAACGGATTTTTGATCATCAGTCTGCCATGCTAGATACAAAGGGTTCGGGGTGCGTTTATCATCAACACCAATCTCAGCAGGGGGTGGATTGGAACCATTGATATGTGCACTCAGATTTTGCACATTGAACACAGGAAGCATTTGGTTTTTCCAATAAAGGTAGTTTGTGGAAGTGAGTTTGAGGGGTATCATGTGCATGATGGAGTTCATAGGTGCAGAAGTATGAGGGGCAGAAGGGGAGGCCATGGACACGAGATGAAGCAGCAAAGAAGATGATGTGGAGGAGGGGAATACAGAAAGAAGAAAGAGAGGATGATAGGCTCTATACCATGTGGATAGATTGAATTGCTATGTTTACAATATAGAGGATTACATCTATATATACACAGTTACCTAAATAATAATAGGAAAATGAGAGGACACAATTAATAAAGGGAAACTGAATGGTCAAGAATTAATGCACGTTAACACATTATTACTCTTTGTGCACCATTGGTAGCTAATCTGATGCATAAAAGTTCTTAGAGGTGCCCCGGTGCATAAAAGTTTTCAATTGAACCCCTATATATATATATATATATATATATATATATATATATATATATATATATATATATATATATATATATATATATATAGGTTCTATAGGGCACCACGATGCATTGGGAACCGGTGGGAACCAAAAATGCATAAAGGACAATATTGGAATTATTAATATAAATCTAATTTAATTAATATATTTAATTTAATTAATTTTATTCTCATTAAAATAGGAAACTAAATCAAATCAACCAACTTTCCACTTTAACCTCCCACTTTCTCTCTAGCCGGCGGCCTCACTCCCGCCTCTTTCTCTCTAGTCGGCGGCGACCGGCGGCCTTGCTCTCTCCCCCTCATCACCATCGCGGCAACGTTGCCACAACAACACCATCATTTGATCCACAACAACATCCTCTCTCCCTCTCTAGGCGGCGGCCACCACACATTTCGGATGCCAAAACTCCATCATCATCGGCGATTGCACCACCACTGTCATACCACCACGAATTCGCGGATGAAGTTTCAAAAATTTGAATGAACGATGAAGATTAACTGATAAAGAGATGCATTGTAAACACGTTTGAAGGTATGGACATGTTTTTTCATTCATTTAGTTGATGAAAAACGTTGAAAAATTAATTGTGTTTATCCGATGTTTATGGAAGACAAATCTAATGCATCGTGTTTATGAAGATGAATCATGTTTGAAGATGAATCCGATGAAGATGCATCATGCTTGAAAATGAATACGATGAAGATGCATCGTGATTTTTTATGAATCAAATGAAGATGCATCGTGATTTTTGATGAATCAAATGGAGATGCATCACCATTTTGATGATGCATGATGGTGGGACGAAGAAGATGTTGAATATTAGCGAAAATGAGGATGAAGAACCGAGATGCATCACGAATTGAAGGATAAATATTAGATGCATTGACATCAAATCTTCTTTTTTGAATTTGTTTAGATTTTGTAATTTTGAAAGTGTATCAATTCATATTTTTTTAACATTTATTGGTTAGGTATTGATTGAACATTTAATTAATATAAAATTAAATTTTATTTGACTAGCTATATTTATTAATCCCAAAATACCCCTATGCATACCAAATACATGCATCGCGTTATGCATTAATGATCATTTAATCTAAAGACTGTGGTTGGTTCTTTTTTTTGTTCCCGATGCATATGGTGCCCCATAGAACCTGATCATATATATATATATATATATATATATATATATATATATATATATATATATATATATATATATATATATATATATATATATATATATAGAATATGGTTCGTATGAGTACCTAAATAATGCAGAGTACCGTGAGTACCTGTGAACACACGAGTTTTAGATGTGAACATGCTCCGAAAAAAAGTTTTTTTTTTAATTTTTTTCCATATTAATTTAGATACAAATAATATAAGCCTATTCGTAAAAGAATTACACACATTCACAATTTTGAGCCTCTTAAAAGTCATGTGAACGTGAAAAAATTCATGTGAACATGCTTAGCTGTGAACATACATTCACAACAGTGCAGTTCATGTGAACTTGCACGTTTCACATAGTTATAGTGTGTGTTTAGGTGTGATTTTTTGCAAGTAGTCTTATATTATTAATTTAGACATGATCATGAAAAAAAATTTCAAAAAAAATAGTTTTAAGCGAGGTACCTCCGGTACTCCGCAAAACTAGTGGTACTCATTTGAACCCAAATCTATATATATATATATATATATATATATATATATATATATATATATATATATATATATATACATACATACATACATATATATGGGTAAATTACAAATTTCGTCCCTATGCTTATACCAAAACTATGGATATCGTCATTTTCACGATAAAATTACAATTATAGTATTTATAGTTGACGTTTTATTACGCATTTGGTCCATTTCTCCAATATTTTTTTTAAAAATGACAATTTTACCCTTTAGTTTTATTTCAATTTTGGTCCCTAATTAAATATCTTTATTTTTCACTTTATTAATGGTTTTTTTATTCTTTTATTATTTATTTAATATAGTCTTATTATTATTAAATTTAATTTGTTACTTTTTGTTATTAATACTACTATTATTATTCTTACATAACATTAAATATATGTTGGACTGTTAATATAATCATATTTTTTAAATGTATTTATTTATTTTGTTACTTTTGATTTATAAAATTTATAACTATTTATACATATAATTTATTTATCTTTTGTCTCTAGCTACTATATATTACTTCATATAAATATTTATAAATTTAATCATTTGTATTCTAACTTATGCAATTGAATTTAAATATTTTGTATTTATATAAACATTATACGTCAAATGAAATTTTAACTTAACGAATATAAAATTTAACGTGTTTTCTATTCTAATTTGTTTATTTCTTAAAGTTAATGTACATATAAATTACAAATGTTCAAAGTATTAATCCATTAAGCATAACAAGAACTACATACGAAGTTACAACAAAACTTAACAATTTAGTTTAATTTATGCATATAATATGTGTAACACCCCGACTCATGAGCAGGTACGTGTAATTATCCCATTGACTAATTATAATAGTGATTATTGCGTTGGTCCAATTGCGTCCCGTATAGTGGATTATACGTGCCGGGATGGAGATTACGTGGATTCGGGATATAATTTTAGTGGAAAAACTATAATTATGAATTCACGGGATTAAATGGGATTTAATGATATACATAGTGGATTTTTAATATTGGGGTCGGGTATCAGTGTCGAACCCGCATTATAACGGGATCCGTATAGATACGTATATGTGTGTGACGTGTGTTCCTTGCCTTCCTTTTGTGCAAATCAGTGAAGTAAAGTGTGTGTGTGTGTTCTTTGTGCTGCTGGAACTTGAAATTGAATCTAAATCAAGTGATCAAAGGTGCTAAAATCATATTGAAGATCTCCTAGTTGTGTTCTTGAGTTCAAGGTAAGAAATCCCTAGAATTGAATCTGATTTTGTGGGTTATATGGAGTTATATGTTGGGAATTGTTGTGTAACCAAGTTAGTAGTGTTTTGGTATCATTTATATGTGTTTTACATGCTGGAATCGGAGTTTGGAGGTGAAATTCCTCCTCGGCAGAACTGAAACAGCGAACAGAGGGTCTGTCTGCATCGCGAGCGCGGTCGCGACGCGCCAAGCGCGACCGCGATGATCTTGTTGAGCGCGGGCCGCGATCCAGGCCAGTGCGGCCACGATCCGGCTCAGATGGCTTGGGTCGGTTTGGGCTTTGGGGGTCCGTTGGGCTGTTTTGTGGGGTTCAATTGGCTATGTTAACAATTATGGGATGGTTGGGATTAATCTGGGGAGAATTAATTTGTGTACAGGGATAGTCAGAAACTGTTACGGGCCGGGTCCGGATCAGACAGTTAGGGAGATTGTGCGGGGTGATCCAGGTGAGTACGTGAGACCTTTTTAAAGGACTAGTCGCTGTCTTTTGAGTCTTTCATGTTAGTACTTCATATGTGATTATATGAATTGTTTGGGCATTGCGATCTGCCCCTCAGGTATGAGCTTACCCTTCTTTATATGTGAATATATGGTATGCATGAGATCCATTATAGTGTATCACAATGGGTTATCGCGGGAGCGTTGTAGCTCTGTTTAACCGTGTGTAGGGTTCCCATATATATATATATATATATATATATATATATATATATATATATATATATATATATATATATATATATATACTACTAATAAAGCATTTAGATGCTTACAACTTTTATTGCATTATGTACAATCATTTGATGCACATTCTTGAATTTTAAGACGTACAAGCATGTAAAACAAGATGTACAATCCATTAGAGCATAAACAAGACTGCAGTCGCTTAAACGATGCAAAGTCCAAAAGATATTTTGAAAATGTCATTGGGAAGTGTATTGTTGGAAAGAAACAATTCCCTTTCCTCGATGCTCCGAGAACACAACCGTCGCTTCTATCTACTCCTATTCCTTCCCACTCTTCCTCTACAGACTATTGCTTTTCCCACCCACTCTTCCTAACAATACATTTTACTGAAATCGGCTCGACAGTTGTTATTGAACCCGCGTCCGGCTACGATTGTTCTATGAGATTTCGTCTTCATCCAGTTAGCGATTATGCGGTTTCCTCTTCGTCCAGTTATTGGTAATTTGTAACGATTCTATGGTTTTAGCCCCTTTTCCGTGAGTTCATGGAATTTTCTGTTAATTTATTTTTCCTTCGATAGAGTTCACAGGCTTCATCCATCTAGCTTAAAGTATTTAACAAATCTTCGTTTTTTTTTAAATTGGAATTAGGGTTCAATATATGTTTGGGTTAGAATATAACAGATCTAATAACCTTAGAGAACAGTCTTCTTATGCCCCAAAAGTGACCCAATAAGCGCCATATGTTTGCCATCTTTACAGCAAAGTTTCTCCAGCTTCGATTATGGTACGTTAAACATGATTTTCAGATTTTGTCATAGTGCTAATTTCAATTTATACAAGTGGAAGCATTGTAAATTGTTGTTTATATGTTGTGCATTGAATTTAGAAGGATTGTATCTAAACTTTCCCCATTACCCGCGATAGCAAGAGGGAAATAATTTGGAGAATTTGAGATTGAATGTGGGTGAACCAGAAAATAATGCACAAGAAATTCTCTATAATACCGTTTTGATGTTATAAACTCTTTTACTTAGTTTTTTAATATACTGTTTTGAACTTTTGATGTTATAAACTCTTTTTCCATTGATTGAAGATCGAACCACAACTATCTCAACTTTATTTTGAATTTGGGTATGTATTTGGAAGATATTTTGAATTTGGGTATGTATTTGGAAGATATGCTCGCACAACAACAGAATGCGTATGCATTTAATATGTAGCGAAATATACATTTAGACGGTCAAAAATTTTGAAAATACATATTAATTAAGTATTATGCACTGGTTTTTATCGACTTTTTGGTAAATCAAATTCATTAATTTTACCAGTGATTGGGGTTGCCAACTCAGCTTTGGAAGTGGTAATTGAGCACACTGACAAAATTCATCTGTACTTAACTACTAATTAGGTGTGATTGACTTCTCTAGCACACACCACACTGCTAATCTCCATGTTTATATGTGTTTATTACAGGTTGCTTCTGAGTTACTGGATTGAAGTCTCCCTGACTCCGCTTAATGACCCAGAACCACAACAAGCAAAGCATGAAGAAAGAAGCATCACTATTGGAAACGAAAAACGGATACATGTATAGACAAGTCGGAGTGCCTCTTATTTTTAAAATGTTCGCTGTTTGTGAGCCATTTTCTTACATTGATTTTGTTTCATTTGAATATAGATACATATAGATATATTAGTGCTGCTGATGGAAGCAAGAACGATCAGCAGCCTGGGCAGTTAATTGCGCCGCTATAGCGGCGCTATAGCGGTTAGCGGTCCTTGAAAAAATAGCGGTTCCGCGAATAGCGGCATTATTTACCGCTATTTGCCGCTGTTTACTTCTATTTAGGACCGCTATTTACCGCTATTTGGAGGAGCAGTCCAGATCGATCATTCTTTAAGCTATATTTTGTTAAATCTTTAATACTTTGTTTAATACTTTATAAAGTAATGCTATATCTTGTTTATCTTTGTTTGTTTAATGTGTTGTTCGATTCTATGACCTTTATGATTTTAGTTCTTTATGACTTTTGAATTGAAACTTTCTATTCTAATTTCAAACAACAAAAATGGTGAAACGATTGCGTGGATCCAAATCGATTTGCTGTTGCGCGTCTCCTCGTTTTTCTTTGGCACCTCTCTCTTCATTCTCATGGTATTATCTCATCACTTCGTGTTTCTCTTTGTATTTCTTTTAATAGTTTCGTACAATCAATTTTAACTCATTTGAAAGATTTTCTTGTGCATTAACTTTGTGTATAATAATCCAAGTTCATGTGTTTGATTATTGAGTTATAGTGATTCTGAATGCTAATTTCTGTTAATTTGAAGTCGTAGTTTACTAATTAAGAAAATTTTAAGTCGTTTGTTAAATTTTGGAAGAAATTTGATTGATTACTTATATGAGCCTGAATCTGTGTCCATAACCTCTCCTTTAAATCATTATACCCTTCGATTCTTCTAACATCTGACTCTTGCCGATTGAGTACTTGATTTTTTCAGTCCATGTTTCTTTGACATAATCAATGGTCTCAGGTTTCTATTTGACATAATCAAGGGTTCGAAGTTTCCTTCTTGCTGATTGATGCTTTTAACCAGCAACCTTTGGTTGGTTTCTATAACATGTTACTTTCTACATTTCTTTGATTTTAGATGTGATTTTATATTGTGCAGATGATGATCATAGTAGCTACAAAAGGAAAAGACTCATATTGAAAACGCTTCTCACCCAAAAGCCAATTGTACACTGGAAACAATCGAATCAGATTATCTTTTGCACTCTTCTTTTTCTACATAAGGCTTTTAATGTAAAGTTAAAGTGAAGATAGCCATCACAAATTTGAATTTTTAACATTTCTATTGATTGAAGAGGTGAATTAAAGTTTGATTCTTCTGTATTTTGTAGTTTTTCAGGTTGAATTGAAAGATGAGGCTGGAAATCATTTAAAATCGATAGTTGATCTGAGCTGCAGAGAATTCTAATCTTGCTTGATGTCCGAGGCTAAGCTTCCAGCTGCTGAGCAGAAAAGGTATATTCTTGTTTTGATTCAAATTCAAATGCTTTGGCATTGCTAAACCTTTCATGACAGTAAGACATTGAAGTAATTCATGATTGTTAATGGAAGATTAGATTTAAGGAAGGTTTAGGTAGCCATTTTAAAAAAAGGAAAAGTTTAGGTATATGTATGGTCAAGTCAGTTATAGTTTATAGAATGGTTCCCTCTGACAGTTAGTTAATTATCTAAAATGCACACTGTGATGTTGTCAAATTGATTTCTTCTTGTAGTTTCTTTTCTACCAGTGTTTGGATTTTAAGAGTGCTTTTCTTGAGGACTATCTATAAGCATTTTAAGGGTGCTTTTCTGCTTCTAACCATTCTCTCTCTAGAGCAATAGAATGATAAATATATTCTTTGATATTGAGGTTGGAACTCTTCATTGCAGACAATTAGTTACTTTGATATTGAGCTTGGAAGAGAGTTGTCAAACAGAATTATGCATATTTAGTTACTTTGATATTGAGGTTGGAACTTTTCATTGCAGACAATTTTTTTATTAGTTGCTGATTTTAAGGCTATTTTGGGGCAATTATGTGGGCAAGTTGGGTGTATTTTTTTGTTCAGCCACAACTCTCAAAGCAACTGGTGGTTGATTCTTCTACAATCTTCCATCATCACCATCACCATCACAATTATTATCTTGAAATTAGGCTTCATTTACATGGGTTCAAGGTATTTAAAATGTTTTTAACAAAAGAAACTAGGAGTTTATTCTTCTAATGGCATTGCAACCGGTGGTTGCTGCATTTTTTTGCAATCACTGTCCATCTCCTCATGAATTGACATCAAGGTACATTTCATTTTGAATCGTGTTTTTTTGTTGGAGGTTTTGTGTTTTAGTTTTTATGGATGCTATTTATCATCTTTACATTGAAATTTTAGTTATAATTTATGGTTTTATATCTTTTTATGTTTTTCAGTACTAATTTATGAAACTTTAGACTACTTGCTATCTACTCTCGTCTCTTGAACCTGCTCAAACTCTTGGGATCTGCTACTTGACTCGCTTTAACAAGTTATATTCTTATTCTTTCATTTTTAGAATTATCACTTCTGAATGTGTTTTTTGCCCAAATATATTTGCATCTTTTTTACATTTTGGCACATGCCACCAAAAGTAGTGCTTTAGTTTGCCCTCAAAGTTAATTATGTATTTTACTATATGGATGATGCTATTTCTTACATGTAGCTAAATCTTTTTGTACTAACTTAATTCATTAGAGATTGATGTTTTCAAGTATCCAAAAGCGTAAAACTAAGTAGTGCAAGATGAGTATATCTTGATCAGTATGTTTGTCTATCTAAATCATTTATTATAAGTAAATTGTTGTGATATTACTATTAAAATATTTTGTCTAGGTTAGTTGGTTGGCAGACATTTGCTTTTACTTAAATGCTTTTCAAAAAAATATAAATATATATATTTTTCGTGTGACTTCAAATCAAAATCGGATGATTATTTAATAGATAGTTCTGATAATATATTTTTTCTACATTGATGAGCTCCTTACAAGTTTTTCTGGTTTGGTTTATTTTTGATAAAATAATTGCGCCTAATGGCTCCGTACATTCAGTCCTTGTTATTCAAAGTGTTCCAATTAGTTTGTTGAAATGTGTACTAACCCAATAGGACATCACTATTAGGTGGATAGTGGTCGTTGATATGTGATTTTGATGTTTAATTCCAGCATAATGAAGGTTGTTGCTGCGTATTTGTTGGCTTTATTGGGGGTAACAACTCTCCCTCTGCTGAAGATTTGAAGAACATGTTTGGGTCAGCAGGTATTGTTAATACTTTATTATTTATGTCATCTGTCAACATATGTTAGTTAGATAAATAGCATGCTACCAGAAAGTATTTTTTAAATATGGTTTATTGATTGTCATTTTAGAATGAATGAATGTAGGAGTGACATCGAATCCTGATGCGAGATTGTATAGAATCAATAAAACTTATATTATTGCACATTTTGAGGTTATTTTTTTTAGAATCTGGTTTGATTGTTTTGTTGGTTTGACTTGCTGTAATTTGTAATTGCATATGAAGTTTTGTTTTCTTTTAACACTACAATTTTTTTTGGCATTAGAGCTGATGACACTATTCTTTCCAGTTGATCAATTATGTTTTATTGATGCAAAATGTGAAATAACATTTGTGTTGTAATATGTGCTTTGCAGTTGGAGCTGATGCAGATAAAGATAGATATGAATTGTTATTGAAGGAAGGCAAGGGTAAAGACATCACAGAACTGATTGCTGCTGGAAGGGAGAAGCTTGCTTCAGTTCCTTCTGGTGGTGGTGGTGTTGCAGTTGCTGCTGGTGGTGGTGGAGGTGCTGCACCTGCTGCTTCTGCCGCTGATCCAAAGAAAGAGGGAGAAAGTTGAATAGAGAGTAGTCTGATGATGTAAGATTTTTTATATTTTGATTTTTTTTATTAAATTGGTTTCTTGGAGTACATACATACGTTTGTTGTAATTTCTATCTCTGGCTTGAGTTTCTTATTATGTGTTTTCTACTCTTTTGTGTGATTGTCACCTTAATGGCCTCATGGCGCCGGAACAACATATTGACGGATTGATATTAAACGTGGTAACTAGAAATAACTCAGGGTTTATATGGTTTACGGAGGACAGAACGATAAAAAGAATCCTCTGGTAAATAGAATGATATAAGAATACCATGCAGTATTTCATTTGCATTTGTTTTGGTATATGGTACTTAGTTTAAGGCCGGCAATTTTGTTTTGTTTTCGTTGGTGGTCGATTTATTTATTTATTATGTTGGATTTGGGTTCATGTAAATTTCTTTTTATGTTGATACATTTTGTCTTTGGTTTATAAATTTGGCAATGTGTACTCAAATTCTGTTTTTTGATATTGTGTTTGAAATCACGATTGGTTTTTTGGTCAATTTGAAACATTGATAAACATCAAGCAACTCATTTACAATACTTGAATAAGTAATAAAGTTTTGATCTCTTCATCTCCGCTTGAAAATTTTGATTTGAGTATATTTAAAAATCAAATACTATCAAGGTTCAAATAAACAAAAAACACGTTAATAATATTGATCGTTTCATGGCAAGAGAGTTTAACTGACTTGGATGATAGTAATAATAATAGACATTAAATATAAACAATATATATGCTTTTAATAATATCAGTCAATATTTACTCAAATTATATGTTGTTACCGACCAAACGTCAAACCAAGAAAACAAAGCATGCATCCAACCCAAATCTAGCATAGCATCTGCCAAACAAAAACAAAGATCAACAGAGCATTAGCTACAACAAAAAAACAAACCAAAAACATCCATAACCAATAACCAACTAAATAAAATGCATGCGTATTAGTGTGTGCTATAAAAATTATAAATATGTCACAATACTTTATGTATGCTAACTATCGGTCTTTTATTATTTGTAGGATATGCTTACAAATGGTCCTTTCAAGTAAAACATTATCATATTTGGAATTCATGGATGCATAAAATGACATGTGTTTGTAATTTTAGTTATCACAAATATGTTTTCGACTGATATTGAAATTTAAGTATTTATTATTTATGTCATTCAAAAAATAGCATGTTATTAAACCAACAAGTAATCGAAAAAATTAATTGCCCTCGCCGCTGCTTTGCGCGGGTACCATACTAGTATATATATATATATATATATATATATATATATATATATATATATATATATATATATATATATATATATATATATATATAGTCGTCATTCCTGTTAGCCTCCACGGACGTGGCTTGGCTCCAGGGGGAGGGATTCCCCAATTGAGATGAGAATCTCTTTCTGTATTGGATCTCTAGGGTCTCTGATTGGAGGCCTGTTGGCATGTGTTATGCCATGTAGTGTAGGGCTGGGTCGGGTTTGTCTGTGAATATTGGGATCTGGGTCGGGTTTTGTATGTTGGGTTAAACATTAATCACAGTTGTTTATGCTTGTAAAAATGTTTTAATTAATCAGTGTTTGTGTAAACCCTTGACATGTGTGATGGATTTTATATGCGTTTATGCCACCTGTGTATTGTAAATGACGTGGCTTTTAGCTGGGTTTAGAGGGTGTTACAATATGTCAAGTTTATATATTGCGTTTAGTGTAGGTAAATTTAAAATATGCATTTTATATACATAAAATATTTTTTGTTTAACAATTAAATTATATATTCATTAAAACGTTATATATATTTGCTAAAATAAAACAAAATGTATTGACTTAACTAAATTAATAAATTAAAGATAAGTTTTTATACGATGGAAATCTAATATTGAAATAAATAAATAAATTAAATATATAAATAAATATAATTTTTTGAAAATAAAAAGTAATATAAAATAATATAAAAGTGTGTATACACACATTTAAATATATATTTGAATTTAATTACAATAATAATAACAATAATAATAATAACAATAACAATAGTAATAATAACACTTATTAATATGCAAATCTATATAAATAAAAGTTATTTTAATTAAATCCTTTAAATAAATAAATAAATAAGATTATATCAAATAAATTATTACATTAAATAATAATAATAATAATAATAATAATAATAATAATAATAATAATAATAATAATAATAATAATAATAATAATAATAATGATAGACAACATATTTAAAAAGTATTAGTTTAGTTAATTATAATAATAATAAAATTATTAAAAATCAAATAAATAATAATACAATAAAAGGCAATTAAACATATAAAAAAGAAATTAATTGGTGAGGGACCAAAATTGAAACAAACTTAAAAGGGTAAAATTGTAATTTTTTAAAAGATGACTGGTCAAAAGACCAAATACAAAACAAAATGACAATCATGTGCATTGTAATTATAATTTCGACGTGAAAAGGATCATAACCATAATTTATATATAACCACATGGACTAAAATTGTAATTTACCCTATATATATATATATATATATATATATATATATATATATATATATATATATATATATATATATATAGGGTTGGGATCACTCCAGAATTTTAATTTAGTGCAACCTATAGAACCAATCTACACCATAGGATTATAATATAACACTAGGGATAATATGGTAATATGCAATTAACATTAAATTAAAGGAGTCCACCAAGTTTGACTACTAATTTTGATCATTATTTCAACTCTTTTAATATTAAATGAACATGCAGTGTTGCATAATATATAGTGTTACTTCAACGTTGAATATGTGATACAAACTGTAATTCGACATTGAATGATCTTTGATATAATATATTGAATGATCGTCAAGGTAAAAACTTCTTTTACAAAAAAAAAATACGTAAAATTTTTTGGAAAAAAATATATAATTACCGGTCTCGTTAAATTAAGGGTAGTCCACCAAGTTTGACTACTAATTTTTTACCATTATTTTGACTATTTTAATATTGAAAGTACATGCAGTGTTGCATATATGATATATAATATTAGTTCGACGTTGAATATACGATATAAACTGTTACTTCGACGTTGAATGATCTCGCGATGCTATATTGCATGGTGGTCTACGTAAATTTTTTTTACGAAAAATAAACACGTAAAATTTTTTCGAAAAAAATATATCAAGACCGGTCTCGTTTTAAAGAGTATAAAGTTCTCGTTTATCATATACTTTTTTTGATTTAAAAATTAATCATATTAACGTTATTTTAATTTAAAGAAATATGATATATTTTTTTACTAATGTCAATATTTTTGCTATTGTCAATCTTTTCCTTTTTTACCCAAGAATTAAAATATCACTAATACCAATCTTTTTTTCACTAATTCCATACTTAACTCTTTTAATCAAGACCATAATATTAATCTAATCTACGGACGATGTTGGTTCTACAGTTTTACACTAATTTTAGTTCTGCAATGATCCCAACTCTATATATATATTATAGCAACTTTAATTTTTTGTTCTAAATTTTTTTTTGCAACTTTAATTTTTTTAACTCTCTCGTCGTATTAAACTTCTATTTCTAAAATGGTTTTAAAAAATGACGTCATTAATTTATCCCGGACCAATGAATTTGGAACTACTGTTTTTATGTCAGGAGTATTTGTGCAATGAAATTTTTTTACTAGATAGATGACAAAAGAGATATGACCCATCATGTTCGTAGGGGTGATCATACCATTTTGGGGGCATTTAAAGGAAAATCTCACCCCAGAAAGTGTAAAGCAACACATTGAAATGGTCGGTTTTGCTGAATGTTTTTGGTTGTGGTTACCAAAAGGTTGATCATGCTTTAAACACCGCTCTTCTTAAGCGTTAACGAATTGAGATCCACATGTTTCTGTTTGATTATGAAAGTTCCATGATCCATTCAATAACGAAAGTAGAGATATATATACAATAGGATGGGCCAATGAGCCAATGGACCAAAGACACAAAATAGGCTAAACATTATATATCTAAACCATCGGTTAATAGTTTCATCTACCAGTGATGAAGCTACGTAACTTAACTTTACAGGATGTACAAGTTATCTCGGTTTTATAGGTCTTGTTCCAATGGTATTGATAATGTTAAAGTTCAAACTCTTGTAGAAAATTGTGAAGATTATCTAGGTTTTTTCTTCCGAACTCGATATAATAAAAAGGGGTCTATTAAATTGTCTGTTTTAATGAAAGTGTTAAATATTGATTTGTAATAGTGTAGGGTTTCCTATGTAAATATGTACTCTATTTATTCTGTGAGATTAATGCAATACACCCTCAAGGGGTTTTCCACATATTATCACATGGTATAGAGCCTAAAACCCTAACCCTAATTTTTTCCGGCCGCCGCCGACTGTCGCCGGTACAACCGACGACCCCCTCAACGGCCCTGCGCTTTCTCCACGGAACTGCTGCTGTTTTCTTCTTCGGCCACCGTGCGCCTCCGCTGCTCACCCTCTGCGCCGCCCCGCTGTGCCGCCCTACTGCACCGCCCCACTGTGCCACCGTGCTGCTGTCGCCCTCCTCTGCGCTGCCGTTCACACCTTGCTGCTGCCGCCGGAGCCACTGCTGAGTCTCCTCCCCTGCTCACGGCCGCCGCTCCTCCAACCCTAGGACAGCCGCTGCTTCTCTGTTGCTACCATATTCTCCGGCGCCGTCTGCCTCCTCAGCCGGTCGATCTGCAACTCTCCGCTGCTGCCGCTCTCCATCGCTAACTGCTGCTTGCCTAAACCCTAGGCCACCGCCAATCGCAGCCCCCTTCAACTGCGATCTACCACTCAGCGCCACCTCTCACCGCCCCTGCGCCGCCTCTCACCGCCCCTGCGCCGCCTGCTCCTCTCGGCCCTACCCTTGGTGAGATCGTTCCGTTTATTTGTTTCTTCACTATTATATTTATCTTTCGCAAGTAACATTATTATTAGTCATGACTGGTAATATTCCACCAACAACCAACCCAACTGCTTCCCAACTTGTTTTTGCTATCGGTAATGTCTACCCTCAGTTCAGTTTCAAATTAACAACTGATGGGTCTCGCTATAAATTGTGGCGTCGTATTTTTACTGATGTGTGTAAAGGGGCAAAGGTCATGGGTCACATTACTGGGAAATCTCAACCTCAAAGTGTTGATGATGAGGATTGGGAGGCCATTGATTCTCGTATTAAAACCTGGTTTTACTCCACTTGTGAACCAAATCTTCTTAATCTCATCACAAAAGATAATCGCACTGCACACGATCTTTGGGAAGCCTTGGATGCTCATTTTTTAATTAATAATATATCTCGTAGTCTTCAACTGCAAACCCTCTTTCGAAACACCAAAAAGGGTGCCCTTTCTATTACTGATTACTGTCACACATTAAAAGATATTGCTGACTCCCTTGCTGATGTTGACACCAAAATAACTGATCAGGATCTTGTTTTGCAAATTCTACAGAATTTACCCTCATCCTATCAAAGCTTAATTGATGTCATCACACATACCAAACCTTTCCTTCCTTTCTTGAAGCCAAGAACATGTTACTTTTGCATGAGTCACGTGAAGACCAACCCGAACCTACACTTGAATCCCGACCTTCCCTTACCACTGCCCTTTATTCCTCGTCTAACACTAATAATAATGGGAAAGGGAAAAATAAAAATAATCGGGAAAACAGAAACACGGAACGGGTTGCATCTAAGGGTAACACGGGAGGGGGGTCTTTCAACAGCACTACTTCTGTTACATGTTATTCTCGTGATGCAGGTCAATCAAGTGCCCCACCGGCATTCAACAATCAACTCCTTCAGCTTCTTCAGAATGCCTTACATCAACAATCTCTGGCTTCTCAACTTGGAAGTAACTATCGTCAGCAGGTGTCTTCCACACCCAATCATATCGGGACTCACACTCCATCTGCACTCTACGCTGCGCCTCCTCTAGTCTCTCCTGCTCACGCTGCTCCGCCTCAGTTCACCGATCTAGCATCTCTCTTCAGCTCGATGTCTGTTCAACAACCTCCACAGAATCAGGATAACAACTACTACATGGACACTGGCGCAAGCTCCCACATGTCATTCAACCAAGGTAACCTACTTTCTCTTAAACCTTGTGGTAAGTCAAAAGTAATCATGGTTGGAAATGGTGCTTTACTTCCGGTTTCTTGCACCGGTGATACATTTCTTCCCTTATCACAAACCACATTGGCACTAAAAAATGTACTTGTTTCTGATCATATGGTTAAGAATCTAATCTCTGTGCGCAAGTTCACTCTTAATAACTGGGTTTCTGTTGAATTTGATCCTTTTGGTTTCTCCATAAAGGATCTTAATACAGGACGTCTCCTTCACCGTTCTGACAGCACTGGTGATCTCTACCCTGTTCTTCAGCCCTCTCAGTCAACTGTGTCATCTGCCACCGCTATGGTCACCTTGTCTCCTCATGTGTGGCATCGCCGTCTTGGTCATCCGGGCAGTTCCACTTTTAATTTTTTACGTTCCCTTAAATTTATTTCTTGTTCGAATGCACTGTTACCTACGTGTCACGCCTGTCACATAGGTAAACATTGTCGCTTGTCTTTTACAAAGTCTACTACTAAGACTTCACGGATTTTTGAACTGGTTCATTCTGATTTATGGACATCTCATGTACCTAGTTTGAGTGGTTTTAAATATTATATACTTTTTTTGGATGATTATTCTCATTTTTTATGGGTGTTCCCTCTACGTGTGAAATCTGACGTATTTCAGGTGTTTACCACTTTTCATGCTTATGTTGTAAATCAGTTTAAAACAGATATTCAATCTTTTCAGTGTGACAATGGCCGTGAATTTAATAATACCACCTTACTTGATTTTTTCAAAAACATGGAATTAAAATTCGCTTCTCATGTCCTTACACTTCACAACAAAATGGAAAAGCTGAACGCGCCATTCGCACAATCAATAATGTGGTACGAACCCTTCTGTTTCAAGCCTCACTTCCACCAAAGTTCTGGGTTGAAGCTCTCAATATGTCAGTTCATCTTCTGAACATCCTTCCCACTACCACTCTGGACTCCAAAACCCCCTGTGAGATATTATACGGTACTTTCCCGATATTCTCACACTTACGTGTTTTTGGTTGCCTCTGCTATCCCAATCTCTCTTCTACGGCCCCAAACAAGCTTTCACCTTGTTCTACTGCTTGTATATACCTCGGTCCTTCCTCGTGTCATCGGGGTCATCGATGCTATGATCTAATTACTCACCGTATCCTTATCTCTCGTCATGTGGTTTTTGACGAAGAACACTTTCCGTATACATCGTTTAATGTCTCTCCATCTCCATCTGAGTATGATGTGTTCATTGATGATGTTCCCGCACCCACTCTGATGACTAATGCTCCTACTGCATCGTGATCCATCCCTCCCCCTGATTCTTCTACCACTTTGTCTACCCCCATTGATTCGCTCATTCCCAATGGCGATGCCCCTGCAGACACTGACATACCTTCCTCGTCTGTCATCCCTCAATCCCCACGCACCACTTCTGTGCAACCGGCTCCTATAGCTACCACCTCTTCACCTCCTCCGGTCCCTACCTCTACCCATCCCATGACGACTCGATCGCGAACTGGCAGTCTCAAACCTCGCCACATTTTAAACCTTTCCGCGGTTGATTCGTGATCCAAATTGGAAGGCAGCTATGGACGACGAAATGTCTGCCCTACTTTCAAATCACACATGGGATCTGGTTCCTCCTCCGAAACAAGTCAACATTGTTGGCTGTCGGTGGCTCTACCGTCACAAGTTCGACAGTCAGGGTCGCCTTGACCGCTACAAAGGTCGTCTAGTTGCTCAAGGTTTCTCTCAAATGCCTGGTTTCGACTACGACGAAACTTTCAGTCCCGTTGTCAAACCCGTCACTGTCAGGATGGTTCTTAGCATCGTCGTATCTCTCAAACGGCCGATTCATCAGCTTGATGTTAAAAATGCCTTTCTAAATGGCGAGTTATCTGAGGAAGTTTATATGAAACAACCACCTGGCTATGTTCATTCTTCCTTCCCCCACCATGTCTGTCGCCTACGAAAAGCTCTCTACGGTCTCAAACAAGCTCCACGTGCTTGGTTTCATCGCTTTGCTGTCTTCATTACTTCTCTTGGTTTTCATTCAAGCAAGTCTGACAGTTCTCTCTTCGTTTACCATCACGGCCGTGATCTCATTTACCTATTATTATATGTTGATGATATCATTCTGACGGCCTCTTCCCAATCTTTGGTCAACCATGTCATATCGCGTCTCTCTTCTGAGTTCAAAATGACTGACCTTGGCGCTCTCTCCTTTTTTCTAGGGGTCTCCGCTAAACGCTCTTCTTCGGGACTTTTTCTGTCCCAATCAGTTTTTGCCCAAGAAATCATCTCTCGAGCTGGCATGGATACTTGTCATCATTGCTCATCTCCGGCTGAGACTAAGTCCAAACTACCCTCCTCTGGCAAACCGGTCGATGATCCGACTCTCTATCGGAGTCTAGCAGGTGCGTTGCAGTACCTCACCATCACTCGTCCGGAAATCTCATATGCTGTACAGCAAATATGTCTGTATATGCATGATCCTCGCCAACCACATCTGAATGCCCTTAAACGCATTCTTCGTTATGTGAAGGGTACTCTTTCTCATGGTCTTTTTCTCCGCCCATCCTCTGTAAATCGTTTGGTCTGTTATACTGATGCTGATTGGGCCGGGTGTCCTGAAACACGCCGGTCCACTTCTGGGTTCTGCATTTTCCTAGGTGACAATCTTGTTTCTTGGTCTTCTAAACGCCAACATGTTGTGTCCCGTTCTAGTGCGGAAGCTGAATATCGTGGTATTGCCAATGTTGTTGCTGAATCTGCCTGGCTTCGTAACCTTTTGATTGAGTTACATCTACCTCTTTCACGTGCCACAGTTGTTTTTTGTGATAATGTAAGTGCCATGTATTTAGCTAATAACCCAGTACAGCATCAACGTACCAAACATGTGGAAATTGACTTACACTTTGTAAGAGAACGTGTTGCTTTGGGGCAAGTGTGTGTGTCGCATGTGCCCTCGTCTCATCAGTTAGCAGATATATTTACTAAAGGTCTTCCTACACAGTTGTTCTTAAATTTTAAGTCCAGTCTTAGCATTCGTCCTCCTCCAGCTGCGACTGAGGGGGGTGTGTTAGATAATGATTTATAATAGTGTAGGGTTTCCTATGTAAATATGTATTCTATTTATTCTGTGAGATTAATGCAATACACCCTCAAGGGGTTTTCCACATATTATCACAGAAAGGAATTAAAATAGCTTATAGAGCCGACTGTGTACAAATAGGAGGGATGTTAATGATCATTCGATCTGAAGATCATCCACCCGAATTGGTGGATATGGATGAAGTTAAATGGATGAATATCAGATATGGAGTGGATATGAATGATTATTGGATACGATATAGATGGTGATTTTGTTATTTTGTTATTTATTATATATATATATATATATATATATATATATATATATATATATATATATGTGTGTGTGTGTGTGTGTGTGTGTGTGTGTGTGTGTGTGTGTTTCTACTCTTCTTTATGCAAATACTATATTATAATTAAGTAATTCAAAAGAAAATATATAAGTATTTGTTTTAATTGTATGTCTTAATTTAATAGTGAGGTAACAACGTTTGTTATTATATTGGTTTTTTTTTATTTTATATAACTTGAAATTACAATTTAGTAAATCTAAAGTCACAACAAAAAACACTTCTAACTTAGTATATGCTTAGTCATCAATTTCATGTCACAATAAACCATGTTTAACATTATTTAAGATCACAGAAAGGAATTAAAATAGCTTATAGAGCCGACTGTGTACAAATAGGAGGGATGTTAATGATCATTCGATCTGAAGATCATCCACCCAAATTGGTGGATATGGATGAAGTTAAATGGATGAATATCAGATATGGAGTGGATATGAATGATTATTGGATACGATATAGATGGTGATTTTGTTATTTTGTTATTTATTATATATATATATATATATATGTGTGTGTGTGTGTGTGTTTCTACTCTTCTTTATGCAAATACTATATTATAATTAAGTAATTCAAAAGAAAATATATAAGTATTTGTTTTAATTGTATGTCTTAATTTAATAGTGAGGTAACAACGTTTGTTATTATATTGTTTTTTTTTTTAATTTTATATAACTTGAAATTACAATTTAGTAAATCTAAAGTCACAACAAAAAACACTTCTAACTTAGTATATGCTTAGTCATCAACTTCATGTCACAATAAACCATGTTTAACATTATTTAAGAGCACAAGCTAATTAATTGAACTTTGAAATTAAATTCAAAAGAAACCTATGACCTATGATATTTTAGGCAACACACAACTTCATTTATTCTTTGCCAATTGGAAAATGAGGAAACAAACATAAACAAATATGCCCTTTTTAATGTTTCAAAGATTTATGAAGAAAACAAAACATGTCATCCAAACACTTGTCTTGGATATCCCTGTTACCAAACATAGACATCATATCTTTAGCTTTGTCTCTATACATCTTCCCTTCCTCTCTCACCATCACAAGACTCACTGAGTCAGCCACCGATTCAGGAGTAAATGACCCATCCACTTCCTCCCTATGTATCATATAACCCATCTTCTTCTCCACCAAATAAGTTGCAATTAAACCTTGATCAAAAGTAAACGGTAACAATACAAGTGGCTTACCGAGTTGAAGTCCTTCCACCATTGAACTCGTCCCCGAGTGAATCAGTAACCCACCCACCGAGTCATGACTCAGTATCTTGAATTGTGGTGCCCATTGTTTACAAACCAACCCACGTCCATGTGTACGTTCCTCAAACCCATGTGGTAACTCGATGAACTCGTCATCTGATGATCCACGTTGATCAATTAACACCCAGTAAAACGGTAAACCACACAATTCTAACCCTAAAGCCAACTGAGTTAACTCGTACTGACTTGGTTTCGTTTCGGTTCCGAAAGCAATGTAAATCACTGATCCTTTTTCATGCTTATCCAGCCACTCTTTTGTTTCCCTCCAACATGCATCGCCGTCCGCAGCCGGTGCCAATGCCGGTAATAATCCTGCCGGAATCACGGGTTTCCGGTAAAGCTCGTTCACAAGCTTCAACCACTCCGGCTCGAAATCAAAACTACTTCTCACAACAACTGCATCACAGCCGCGTATGGTGGCACCGAGTCGATAAGGATCGGAGATATTTTCCTCGTCACCGGTATTGTTTTCATGACTTTTAGTGATCTGATATAGACTTATTCGAACTTCGGATTCGAACGAAACCCACTTGGGTTTCTTCGTCAAGTCAGATGCGCCGGACATTAACACTTCCGGCGGACCCATGAAACCAAGTGACAACGCCGGAAAAACACTAAAGAAAGCCCCTAGAACGTTTAGTTCAGCGGCTAACGGCCCTAACCAATACATATTGAAATCAAAGAAGATCCAATCAGGCGATGAGGTTTTAAGGAAATCTCCGATGTGTTGCCGGAGAACGTCGCAGGCGATTTTCAAGTACTTAACTTTATTGAAAGGTAAATCTTTAGTGGATTCTGCATTTTCTGGAAGATTTTTAACTTTTGGAAGATGGATTTTGATGAAATTTATGAAAGGTTTTAAGGGTGGTGGGATTTGAGGAAGACGATCGATGTTTCGAGGAGTTGAAATGAAGGAAATGGTGTGGCCTTTGGTGGCTAAAAGCTTTGATAATTCAAGAAATGGAATAATGTGACCAAATGCCAGCCATGGAAACATTGCTATGTGAAGCTTACGATCGTCGGCCATGGAAACTGAGCTTGACGTTTGGTAAAGTTCTGTTTTCTCACAATCCCACCGCTGACATATTTATGTGGATTGCATGGCTACTTTTATGGATTTTGTTTGTTTGTTTAGATATTTGAGTAAATTATATAGATGGTTCTTGTGATTTTATGAAAATTATACTTTATTAGTTTTCGTTCCTAACGTTTTTGGTTTTGTTTGTTTTTTAAAAGGTTGATATCTGCGGTCTGCGAATTTAGCTGTAGAAATCTGCAGTCAGAAGAGATGGCTTAAAGATCTGCAGACTTCCGCAGACGCGGGAAGACGGAAAAAAAACAAACACACTTTTATATAAAACATCTTTCCGCGTCTTTGAGTTCGCAGACATAAAAAGGTTCGAAAATCTTTAAAAAAAAACAAACAAGACCTTAGTTTAATGAATTACATTTAATTTCAAATTTTATCACGTTTTTAGTCCTAACGCAGTCAACTACTTCAAAAAGCTTTATTATTTTTTTTTACGTTTCCGTCCTTCCATTTTTTTTTTCTCACAAAAATCCTCAAGCTAATTTTTTTTTTTTGGGTTTAGTGAAATTTGAATATAAGAAACCGGTTTTTGAGTTTTTAAAAACTCAGTTTAATAATTATAACCGGGCTTTAATAGTCAAATTTCACAAAGCTAAAAAATTTTTAACTTAAGGATTTTTCTGAAAAACATTTTGATTTTTATCATAATAAACACTTCTCAAAATGCCATTTTTGCTCATTGTAGTTGTTTCATTATTGGTCACTAAACAAATTAAATTAAATTTTATTTGTTTTTATTCAATAATTATTATTTAACCGATGTATTGTATTTTTAATTATTATAATAATTAAATAGAAAATAATTTATATATCAAATTTTTTAATTTACGTTTCTAACATATCTTAAATTTATTTCTTAAAATTTTATTTATCTTATGTCTCATTTTTTAAGAAAATATATGTATTTTATTTTATATAAAGTTAAAATTTTATTTGTTTCAATTTAATTATTTTAATAAGCTAACACGTTTCAAGTTGATGATAAATTATGAACAAAACGTATGAACTTAACGTTTTAACGGGTATCGTTTGTTTTAAGAAAATATATAAACTTGATAAATTTTGATTTATTTTGTAATATCCGTCTTTTGGACCTGGTACGTGGAATTATTTTAGTGGATAATTATTCTATTAATATTGGGTTGGTCCAATTATAATTGATACGTGTCGGGATTGGGCTTGCGTGTCATCGGGTTATAATTTTAATGAACGGATTATATTTTTGGGATTGTGGGATTAAATGGGTTAAATGGGCATTAATAGTGAAAATGTGATATCGGGTTCGGGTTATTGGGTTCGGGACCGGTTAAATTAGAAGCGTATATACGTGCCTATCTCTTCATTCTTCCTTATCCACTTCTACTTACTCTAAAAGCGTATGTGTGTGAATTGTGTGAAGAGCTCCAGCAAGAATTCAGATTTGGGCACCAAATTGACTGAGAAATTATGGGAATTGCTTGATAATCTCCATCTCCTTGTGTTCTTGAGATTGTTGAGGTAAGAGTTCTTGATCTTTTCTTGTAGAATTTGATATATGAGTTACCCAAGTTAGGGAATTGATTATTAGTTGTCTCTGTAGACTTATATGTTGATTTTGGGGGTTATGTTGAGGCTGAAATCGTATTGAAGGGAGTTTTAATACTCCTGGGCAGAGCTGAAAATCGCTGTGCAGGAACAGGGGTTTCGCGGTGCGACCACCAGGGGGTTAGCGGCGCGATGGGTAGCCTGCAGTGGAAATCCGAATTTAGTTCCATTAAAAGGGTTTGGGTCGGAATGGGTATCGGGTTCCTTCGGAATTGCTTGGGTTGGGTTTCGTTTGGGGTTAGGGTCTCGTTAGGGCTACTTTGGGTCGGGATTGGTTTGGGTTTCGGGTGTCGGTCGGGTTTCGGTTCCGTGGGGTTATCGGGTCCGAGTCGGTTTTGTGTTAGCATGAGATTGTTATGTGTGTATTGGTTGGATTGTGATTGACCGGTTATGATTCCGTGTGATTACAGGGACTAGCGGACAGCGAGCCAGGTTTGATCAGGGTGCTCAGACTTCGGGAAATCAGTCAGGTGAGTACTCGAGTCGTTTTCTAAACGCGCGCCATCTTTTACGTTTTATCCATGTAGCTATATTTGTGCGTTTTATATATATGAGACAGGGACGTGAACCTCAGGTATATTCTATTCCTTATACGTGTTATGTATGAGATGTGAGATTGATTCCAGGGGTCCGTGATGTGTTCCATACGGACAGTGAGTCGCGAAAGGGATCGCGCGGGTTGACTGTCCCTAACAGTCCTTGGGGTGTATATATACGGCAGGGCCTGTAGCCGGGTCGCTCCTGTGCTACAGGGTTATTGCTGCTCACTGCTGTGTGCGGTGTGTCGGCCGGGGAGGGTCCCTACAGGGCTTGGGTTCTACTTCCGAGCTTGTGGTTTGAAGTTTGAGTATCATTAGTGGATGCTTAACTTAGACCTTGTTCCGGTCCATGGGGGATCGTTTTGCGATTATATTAGTGGATTAACCGACCTGGCTTAGTGTATAGCGCTGGGTGATTTATTCCTTGTGCTTAATAGTTTCGTTTTGTGCAGATTAATATGGCAGATCAGGGTGAAGGGTCGGGCGTGGGTAAGCCGCCCAGTGATGAGTATATCCGCAAATCCGAGCTGCTAGAGGTTCTTACCGAGTTTTACCGACAGCAGAGAGAGCAAGAGAGGGAACAGGGTCAGAGTTTGGAGCCAGTGGTTCGGCGTACCGAGACTGAGTCAGGGGGTGGTGCGTCTTCGTCTTCACAGCGGGGCGGATCTTTCAAAGATTTCACGACAGGGGCCCCACCGCAGTTTCGGGGTGACGGTGAGCCGGGGGCGGCCATCGCGTGGGAACGAGAGATTGAGGCTGCATTCCGAGTGGCCCATGTGGATCCCAGAGATATGGTGGGGTATGCTGCATATCAGCTACGGGGCGGAGCTTCGCAGTGGTGGAAATTGATTGAGTCATCGATGACCGAGTCCGCCGCATATGCCATGACTTGGGACCAATTTAGGGCTATGTTTGAGCTCCAGTACATTCCGAGGGATGAGAGATGGGAGATGGAGCGCCGGTTCCTCCATTTGCAGCAGGGTAATATGACGGTGCAACAGTATGTTGACCGATTCAATGAGTATTCACAGTTTGCGCCTCAGCATGTCGATACGGAGAGCCGTAAGGCTGATGCTTTTATAGATGGGCTTCGATATGATATTCGAGAGTTTGTGGGGCTGCACGATACCCCGACGTTTGCCAGAGCCTTAGAGATGGCCCGCATGAGGGAGCGGGAGATTCTAAAGCAGAGGGAGCAGCCCTCTTCTTAGAGACAGCATACCGGGACGTCCGAGCAGCCGGCTAGTGTATGGAGGTCCTTTGGGGACGCTCCTAGTGACCAGCGTCCGGATCAGTGGCAGTTTTCAGGCCAGGGTTCGGGACAGACTTCAGGGCAGAGACGGGATCGAGATAGAGGCCGAGACCGCCGGTCGAGGCGTCAGGGTCAGAGTCAGGGGTCGGGGGCGCACAGCTAGAGCAGTGTGGGACAGGGGTCCCAGGCATCCGGTAGCAGGGTTGAGAGTTCATATGGGGATCGGGAGTGCCCGAGATGCCATCGCCGTCATTCCGGACAGTGCTTATCTGAGCAGTCGCGTTGCTTCAGGTGCGGCCAGCGGGGCCACGCCGCGTCAGTGTGTACAGTTTCCGAGCCGCTGTGTTTTCGCTGTGGGAGGCCGGGACATCGTGTCAGGGACTGTCCGGAGCCGAGGCCGACAGTTCATGGAGCTAGCTCGAGTGGAGCCAGGGCTGAGCCGTCGTCATCTAGCCGCCGTGATTCTGTTCCGAGGGGCCGCGGGCGAGTATTTCAGGCGACAGCGGAGGAGGCACGTGATGCCACAGATGTTGTTTCGCGTACGTACATCCTTAACGGACTTCGAGCTCGTGTATTATTTGATTCCGGGGCAGATCGCTCCTATGTGTCTGTTATTTTCTGTGCTTATTTTAGCGTACCTCCTTCTTCTTTATCTATTCCGTTGGTTGTTGAGAGGGTCGATGAGAGTTTGATGTTAGTGAGTCGGGTTTATCGGGACTGTGTGCTAGCATAGGGGGTTATCTATGAAGCATTTGAATTGCCCCTTTCTTTTGGAATAGTTGAAAGTCCTCTTCTTAGAGATAGATTCTCATCAGTTTGCGATCGATTTGCTGCCGATTGAGATCAGTAGCTTCGATGTGATTGTGGGTATGGACTGGTTGACTGCCAGACGGGCTGATATTCTGTGTGCCAAGAAGATCATCTGTATACCCATTTCTGACAGTGAAAGTGTCATCGTGTACGGGGAGCGCCGTAAGGGGGATATCGGGATTGGGTCTATGGCTAGGGCTCAGAGATATGTCTCTAAGGGGTGCGAGACCTTCCTAGCTTATGTAGTTGACGCGAGGAAGGAAAAGAAGACCCTAGAGGATATTCTGGTAATTTGTGAGTTCCCTGAGGTATTCCCAGAGGAGTTGCCTGGGTTACTGCCAGATCGCCAAGTGGAATTCCGTATAGATCTTGATCCTGGGGCGGTGCTGATTGCGAAGACGCCTTATAGGATGGCACCGACAGAGATGCGAGAGTTGATGTCTCAGTTGCAGGAGCTTCTAGATCGTGGATTTATCCGTCCTAGTTCGTCGTCGTGGGGTGCGCCGGTGTTATTCGTGAAAAAGAAGGACGGCAGCATGCGGATGTGTATTGACTACAGGGAGTTGAATAAAGTGACCGTGAAGAATCACTATCCACTTCCACGTATCGACGATCTGTTTGATCAGCTCCAGGGCTCGAGTTTCTTCTCCAAGATCGACTTGCGATCTGTTTATCATCAGTTGAGGGTCAGGGATGAGGATGTGCCGAAGACAGCGTTCCGGACTCGTTATGGGCACTACGAGTTCCTTGTGATGCCATTCGGTTTGACCATCGCACCCGCCGCTTTTATGGATTTAATGAATCGGGTGTGTAGAGCCATGTTAGATAGATTCGTGATCGTGTTCATCGATGATATTCTGATCTATTCGAGGAGCGCGGGAGACCACGAGTAGCACCTCCGAGAGGTTTTGACCGTGCTGCGCAGGGAGAAATTGTAAGCGAAATTCTCCAAGTGCGAATTTTGGCTTCAGGAAGTGCAGTTTTTGGGTCATGTGGTCAGTGCCGAGGGATTCATAGTTTTCTGGGCCTCGCCGGGTATTATAGACGCTTTATCCGGGGCTTTTCAAGGACTGCCTTGCCGTTGACGAGATTGACACGGCAGTCCGTTCCGTTCGAATGGTCCGAGGAGCAGGAGCATGCATTCAGAGAGCTGAAGACCCTGTTATGTCAGGCTCCAGTGTTAGCCTTGCCGGAAGGTACCGATGATTTCGTGGTTTATTGCGATGCTTCTGGGTCAGGGTTGGGCTGTGTTTTGATGCAGCGGGGGAAAGTGATCGCCTATGCTTCGCGTCAGCTGAAAACTTACGAGGAGAACCATACCGTGCATGATTTGGAGCTAGACGCCATTGTGTTCGCGTTGAAGATCTGGCGCCATTATCTGTATGGGTCTCGGTTTATTGTGTATACTGATCATAAGAGTCTTCAGTACTTCTTCAGCCAGAAAGATCTAAATATGCGACAGTGTCGTAGCCTTGAGTTGCTTAAGGACTACGATTGTGAGATTCAGTACCACATCGGATATATATTTACGTCACTTTTGCCCCTAGTTTTTCCGGTTTTTCTCTAAAACACATTTATTTCGCATCTATTTACGTTATATTCGTGTTTTCAGGTGATTCGAAGCCGTTGTTCCCGATTCGGAGAGTTTCCCTTCCTCTACGTGACAAGAAAGGAAAGAGATGAGCATGCTGTGCAGTTTCACGAACAGGTTGTTGGTCGCGCCGCGACCATCTAAGCTTCGCGTCGTGACTTTTCGTGGCATGCATGGTGATTTAAAGCAGAAACATCATCGCGGCGCGACATGATACTTGCTAGCGGCGCGACCTTCAGCTGCAGGATCTGACCATATCGTACAAGTGACAGTAGCGACGCGACCACTGCATTTGTCGCGGCGCGAGCAGCAGCAGATCTGGTGCTATTTAAGCATCTTTTTCTCTGAAATTAGGGGGTCTAATCAATACCTAGGGTTTGTATGTGGAGGCTACGAAAATTCCACTGTGGATAGCACGTGAAGAAGTTAAAGTTGCTGCAAGTGGTGATAGTTTGACAATCATTGGGGGAGTTTTCTTTATAACCGTTGTTTATTTAGATGAATCTCTCATTATTTTGTGTTTTTAGTTCATCCTCTATGGCTAGTGAGTAGTTTTCCTTGTAATCATTCGGGTTTGTCAACCCCCAAACATTAGATGCACATTTGTTAGCAAGTTTTAGGTGTTTAACGTTTCGATTCCTTGTTAGACTTATCTCTTGATGGATGCTTAAAATACATGTTTTAGTTAGTGATTAATGAGTTGTTTAAAAGCGAAAGCTAAAATTAATTTGTTAGTCATTCTTTACGAGTTTGTCTATGGATTTGTTTGGCCTTGAGCTAGAAATAGTAAAAGGATTTATTTCATGTATTTTAGTATCATCAACGAGAATATTTTGCTTGGATGAAAGTCTAGCTTTATATGTGTATTTGCGAAAGTAAATTCACCTTTCAAGAAATCGATTTGTATAAATATTATCTTGTGTAATTAATTGGTTAGTTTATTAGGAGATTTCCGACTATTTGAAAGAGGAGTTTGTGACACTTGATTATATTTTCTTAACCTTTAATTATGCTTTGCTTAATTTCTAGTCATCTAATGTGCGGGGGGAGTAAACTTGAATGATTACCTTTTTATTCTCTGATTTTATACATTTGCAATCGTCTAATCTTAGTGCATTATTTTATATTCAAGTAGCATTTAGTGAAATAGTCTTTAATTGAGTAATAGTTTCTAAATTTGGTGTTTCGTTTTATCAAAAATCCTATCATTTTCATTTAGACTAATTATTGACAACGAGTTTATTATCATCATTTTACATTGTGTCCTCGAGATCGATAACTCGGTTCTTGCCATTTATATGCTAGTAAACGATAGGTACACTTGCCTAATTGTCTATTAGTTCTTATTTTTGGTATATAACCATTAAGACATCAAGTTTTTGGCGCCGTTGCCGGGGACACGGTGATTTTGAGAACAACTCTTAGTCTCTATATTAGTCGATCCTTGCGTGTTGATTTATCATCAAGCAAGTTATATTTTTGTTAATTTTCTTGTACAAGCTCACTTGTCGTTTTTCTCGTGTGTTGTAGGTGTTTATGAAACGTATCTCGGATCCGGACCTTGTCGAGCCATATTCCGACCCGGAAAGGATCATTCATAGAAAGAACCGACAACTTCACATAGATATACCGGGCCCTAGTTTCGGTGAAAGGACACCAATAAGTGCATCTTCTAGGACTTCCAAAGAAGGGTGTTCGGAACCTCAAACTCCCGTCACACCTTTTTTGGAACCCAAAACAGAGTCACCTCCCGAATCTCCTCCAACTACTCCAATGGCGGATAGACGATCTATTCGGGAAAGAAAGAAACCATCAAATGCGGGTACGGGATCCGCAATTGTAAATCCGGCGGTTCAAGCGGTTCACTATGAAGTTAAATCTCACTACCTCACGTATCTTAACCAAATGCTACCATTCGAGGGGTATGAGACGGAAGATCCTAATGACCATATAACCGCTTTTCTTGATGTTTGTGATATAATTAGATTCGAGAAATGCCGGAGGAGGCGCTTAGACTTAGGTTATTTCCTTATACGCTCCGGGGTGAAGCTAAAGAATGGTTTAAGTCATTGGATCCGAAATCTATCACGACATGGGAACAACTAGTGGATGAGTTTTTGATGAACTTCTTTCCGCCTTCCAAGACTTCAAAGCTTAAGAGTGACATCAACAATTTTGTTCAAATGACGGATGAAACTTTGCACGAAGCATGGAAAAGGTACAAAGGTCTTTTGAGGCGATGTCCACATCATGGGTTGGACTTAGATGATCAAATCCAAACATTTTATGATGGCCTTGATGTGGGCACAAGAAATTCTTTGGATGCGGCGGCAAGGGGGGCAATTTTGGATGAAACCCCCGAGGAAGCTAAAAGGTTGATTGAGAAAACGGCATCAAATGGGAGCCATTACAATGCCTCTCGACGAAGGGCCGTTCCTAGTGCCTCTCGTCAACTCGATGCATTTGAACAATTGACTACAACCGTGGCGGATATGGGCAAACAAATTGCAATCTTGGCTAAACCTCAATCGGCGAAAAATGTGGAGGTTACATGCCAACTATGCGGTGGTCCTCACACCGCAAGTGATTGCCAACAAAAGATTAGTCTTCTTCAAAGACCATCTTCGGCCAACGTTGCTCAAGAGATTTGTCAATTATGTGGGGGGCCACATTCGGCTAGGGATTGCAATAATGAGGAGATCTATGCGATGCATGGGCAAGCAATGTGGTCTCAAGGGGACAAGTACGATTATCGGCCGCCATCCCAATTGTATTATCATCCGAACAATAGGAATCATCCCAATTTCCGATGGAGGCAACCACATGACCAACAAGTATCATCATCGGGAATGGGAGGCGCTAGTTCCTCAAATCAACACCAACAAATGAACTCCCACCCATCATCATCCGCGAATAAGCCATCAATGGAAGAGCTTTTCATTCGGTACACCGAGAGCAACGATAGTCTTATGCGAAACCAACAAGCCACCATCCATGACCTAGTTAATCAAATGGGTCAATTGCAAAAGACGATGTCGGAACGAGAGAAAGGGAAATTGCCATCTTCAACCGAAGACAACCCGAGGGGTCATGTCAACGCCATCACGTTGAGAAGTGGTAAAACGACTCTAAACCCTAACTCTTTTGCTTCTAACAATGTTGTTTCTGATGATGGACAGATTGAAGAGGAGACAGTGACGGACAAAGCACAAGATCAATGTCAAGAAAGTACCGTGCAAGTCCCCGCTCCTGTTCAAATTCAATCCAAAGCACCGGTGACGCCTTACAAGCCACCGATTCCATATCCTCAACGCTTGAGGAAAGAGAAGATGGAAGAGCAGTATGGTAAATTTCTTGATCTTTTCAAGCAATTACATATAAATTTACCATTTGTTGAAGCTCTTAGGGAGATGCCGAAATACGCTAAGTTCCTCAAAGATCTTCTCACAAACAAAAAGAAACTTGAGGATCTTTCAAGCGTCACGATGAATGAGGAATGTTCGGCCATCCTCCAAAACAAGATCCCCGAAAAGATGAGTGATCCGGGTAGCTTTACTTTACCTTGTTTGATTGGTGATTCATCAATTCGTAATGCACTTGCCGATTTAGGCGCTAGCATCAATTTGATGCCGTTCTCGTTATTTAAAAAGTTGGGTTTAGATGAATTAAAACCAACGAGAATGAGCATCCAACTAGCGGATAGATCGGTAAAGTATCCGAGAGGTATTGTGGAGAATTTATTAGTGCGTGTTGATAAATTCATTTTTCCTGTTGACTTTGTGGTGATGGACATGGCCGAGGATAGTCAAGTTCCCCTCATTTTAGGCTGTCCATTTTTGGCCACCTCAAGAGTTGTTATCGATGTTTTTAACAAGAAACTAACTTTAAAAGTTGGTGACGAGGAGGTCACATTTGACCTCGATCACTCGTCTACTAATGATGACTCTTGTTATTTCGTTGATACCTTACACTTGTCTTTTGAGAAAGATTATGTGCAGGAATTATTGGATGAACAAACATATGATTCGGACACAGATGGATCTCATGCAAGTTTAGGGGATGTGGATTTCGACCCCGATCAAGACTTGCATGAAGTGATTAAAATGATGAAAGAGGAGCCAACTCCGATAATGATGAGTTTATTGAGGTTAGGAGTGAGGTGGATCAAGTGCTGAAATCGTCAATTGAGGATCCACCCACGTTGGAATTGAAAGATCTCCCTCCCCATCTTGAGTATGCCTTTCTTGAAGGCGAAGATAAGCTTCCGGTTATAATTGCTAAAGATTTAACCAACGAGGAGAAGCTTAAATTAGTGGAGGTGTTGAAGGGGCACAAACGAGCCATAGCGTGGAAAATCATGGACATCAAAGGGTTGAACCCATCGTATTGCACTCACAAGATCCTCATGGAGGATGACTACAAACCGGTGGTTCAACATCAAAGGAGGCTCAACCCTAAAATGCAAGAGGTCGTTAAAAAAGAGGTGATAAAGCTTTTGGACGCGGGAATGATATACCCAATTTTGGATAGCCCATGGGTTAGCCCCGTGCAAGTTGTCCCAAAGATGGGGGGTATGACGGTTGTCACCAATGACAAAAACGAGTTAATCCCGACAAGAACGGTCACCGGTTGGAGGGTGTGTTTAGATTACCGAAAATTGAATGACGCCACAAGGAAAGACCACTATCCATTGCCTTTCATTGATCAAATGCTTGAAAGGTTAGCGGGTAACGAATTTTATTGTTTCTTGGATGGTTTTTCCGGGTATTTTCAAATACCCATAGCACCGGCGGACCAAGAGAAGATGACCTTCACATGTCCCTATGGCACGTTCGCATACCGAAGAATGCCCTTTGGGCTTTGTAATGCACCCGCAATATTTCAAAGGTGCATGGTTGCCATATTTCACGACATGATTGAGAATTTTATGGAGGTATTCATGTACGACTTCTCGGTTTTTGGTAACTCCTTTGACTCTTGTCTTGCTAATTTAAATGTCATGCTTTCTCGTTGCATTGAGTCTAATCTTGTTTTAAATTGGGAAAAATGTCATTTCATGGTAAAAGAGGGCATAGTGTTGGGACATAAAATTTCAAATGTGGGAATGGAGGTCGACAAAGCAATAATTGAAGTGATTTCAAAACTTCCTCCACCCATATCGGTCAAATCCATTAGGAGTTTCTTGGGCCACGCCGGTTTTTACCGACGTTTCATAAAAGATTTTTCAAAAATTTCTAGGCCAATGACTCAACTTCTGGAAAAAGACGCTCCATTCGTTTTCTCTAAAGAGTGTCTAGAAGCATTTAACTCTTTGAAAGAGAAATTGATCACAGCTCCAATTATGGTGGCTCCGGATTGGAGCCTTCCTTTTGAATTAATGTGCGATGCTAGTGATTTTGCAGTGGGTGCGGTCTTAGGGCAAAGACGAGGAAACCGATTTCAGCCCATCTACTATGCGAGGAAAACCTTAAATGACGCTCAAGAAAACTACACCACCACCAAAAAGGAACTACTAGCGGTGGTTTTCGCTTTTGACAAGTTCCGGTCTTACTTGATCTTATCCAAGACGGTGGTGTTCACGGATCACGCGGCGCTTAAGTATTTGTTCAACAAGCAAGATGCGAAGCCAAGATTGTTGAGATGGATTTTGCTGCTCCAAGAATTTGATATCGAGATAGTCGATAAGAAAGGAGCCGAGAATGTGGCGGCAGATCATCTTTCGAGGCTAGAGAACCCTTCTCTAGAAAAGCTAGACGAGTATGAGATCAACGATCAATTTCCAGATGAAGCACTTATGATGGTGATAAGTGAGGAGGTCCCATGGTTTGCCGACTACGCAAACTATTTAGTCGGTGGTGTGTTATTAAACGGGATGACACACCAACAAAAGAAAAAGTTTTTCAAGGATTTAAAATTTTATTTTTGGGATGATCCTTACTTATTTCGTGTATGTGCAGATCAAATCATCCGGAGATGCGTGTACGGAGAGAAAACAAAGAAGATCTTGCATCATTGCCATCAAGGAGCGACTGGCGGCCACCATGGAGTAAACAACACCGCAAAGAAAGTCTTCGATGCCGGGTTTTATTGGCCAACCATCTTCAAGGATGCCAGTGAATAAGTAAGGACATGTGATGCATGTCAAAGAGCAGGTAATATTTCTTCCCGGAATGAGATGCCTCAAAACTCAATCCAAGCGTGTGAACTATTCGACATTTGGGGCATCAATTTCATGAGACCATTTCCCTCATCGCATAGTAATAAATATATTCTTGTTGCGGTTGATTATGTGTCGAAGTGGGTCGAAGCACAAGCGTTACCAACGAATGATGCCAGAGTTGTGGTTCAAGTTTTTAAAACGTCTATTTTCACGCTTCGGTGCTCCTAAAGCTCTGATAAGCGATAGAGGCACTCGTTTTTCAAATGCTCAACTTGACAAAGCATTGCAACGCTATGGGGTAACTCATAGATTTGCAACGGCATATCACCCACAAACGAGTGGGCAAGTTGAAGTAACAAACAGAGCGTTGAAAAGAATTTTAGAACGAACCGTTGGCCAAAACAGAAAAGAGTGGGCGGATAAACTCGATGACGCCCTTTGGGCTTTTAGAACCGCCTACAAAACCCCAATTGGCACAACTCCTTTTCGGTTGGTATATGATAAGGCTTGTCATCTTCCCGTGGAACTTGAACACAAGGCATTTTGGGCTCTGAAAGTGTGCAATTTGGACTTAATTGAGGCCGGAGAAAGAAGAAAGCTCCAAATAAATGAATTGGATGAATTGCGCGAAGAGGCATACGAGAGTGCCCGTATCTATAAAGAAAAGACAAAAAGATTACACGATAAGCGCATTCATAACAAACAATTCAAGGTCGGAGAAAAAGTTTTGTTATTTAATTCAAGATTAAAATTGTTTCCCGGGAAGTTACGCTCCCGATGGTCCGGCCCATTCACGATCGTCTAAGTGTTCCCATATGGAACCATGGAACTCGCACAACCAGAGGGCGAAAATTTTAAAGTGAATGGACATCGGTTGAAACATTATTCGTCGGACCGATCAAGGGATGAGGAGGGAGAGATCATTAATTTGATCTCTAACCGGAGTTAAGGTAGTGAGTGTGAGTCGAGCTTGGGACTCGTTAATAAACAAGCATCCTATCCCGTATCTTATCATATCTGTCATATTTGTCAAAATCTTATTTTCTCATAGTTTAATTAGTTGTAGATAACGTTTTTCTTTTAAATATATGCTAGAATTCCTATTATTTAAATGTTTAGGTACTTAGAAA
>JAANYP010001155.1:0-36355 GCA_020465985.1 Centrapalus pauciflorus
AAATAAATCATGCATATCGTTCATCTCTTCCAAAATCAAAATACAAACATGAATCGTTCATACAAACATAAATCATGCATATCGTTCATCTCTTCCAAAATCAAAAGGGGGTTAAGAGAGAGGAGAGAGAGATAGAGAAGAGGGAGTGATTTTAGGAAAGAAGTTAATGTTGATTTTCATACCAAATTTAGCTATTAATTATCTTAAAAACATTTAAATTCAAAACTAATTTCCATACATTTAATATCCCCTAAATGCCCTTTGTGCACCCTTAGTAGATAGTCCGATGCACAAAAGTTCTCAATGGTGCATCGATGCACAAAAGTTCTCAATCGAACCCCAATCTATATATATATATATATATATATATATATATATATATATATATATATAGATCAGGTGAGAAGGATCTTATGGTGAGAAGGGGTGAGAAGGAATTCTGAGCATTCATCTAATCTTTTACAATGCACCTCATCACACTAGCTTGTTTCATACATTCTTTAAATATATAAGCTACAACTTAGAAACTTTCACATCATCACAATATATTGTTTCATACATTCCTTAAATATATAAGCTACCATTTAGAAACTTTCCAACTCAATTAATTTTATTTATATATTAAAAATATTTTTATTATTTTAATACAAAATACCAACATTCTATAAATACGTGATTCAATAGTTTACAAAACGATGATTCAATAAATTGATGATTGATACAATTATATTGTTGACTGCTTTTATGAATTTATATTTCTATAAAATGATGATTCAGTGATACTTTAAAATATAAGATTTTTCGTTTCAAGATACAACATTCGTATACAACGATTCAAATTTTTTATTCAATGTATCATTACTTTAGAAAGTAACTTTGGCAATTTAAATTTGTTGGTTCAATGTTTTACTTTATCGGTGATGCGTTCTATAATTATTTACACATATTACACAATACAAACTAACTAATTAAATAAATTTTTGGTTGATACAATTATACTAACGAATGTTATTTATTGATTCAATATATATAAATCATTTTAAGATACAACACTAAAAGATAACAAAAACTTAATAAGAAAACATCGATTCGGTGATTTGAAATCGTTGATTCAGTGATTAAAAAATTGATCCTATATGATAATACATAGATTCATAATTAATTGTCAGATTTCAAAAAACATTGATGTGTTAAAAACTTTGATACATTTATTTATAAAACATTAATACAAGATATAATTGTCTAAACATTGATACAATAACAAAATTCGATTGTCTAACAATTCATATCATTAAAATAAACAAAAAAAACAATCTAGTATACATCGATGCAATCAAAATATTGCAACTACAATACAAGAATATTATTAATGAAACAATAATGAAAATTTTTAATAAACAAGGAACAAGAACATGAACACTTGGATATAACTTGACAAACATTTTGTGGCTATAAAAATAAAAAAAACAATCTCAAAAGTGATTGAAATTCGATCTCGGAACACACTTTCTAAGGCTAAAAAACAAGATCAACACCTTCAAGAAGAAGAGCGATAGATATATTTTTTTTCGGAGTTCGAGATATAAAGAAACGGAGCACCGGTGATGAAAATCGCGGTGGTTGGGGTGAAGAAGCCTTTTGATTTTGAAACAATGGCTCTCGAGTGAATGATTGCTCTCGGTAGTTCACGATTTGCGATAGAGAATATCGTTGTTACAGTGCTGCTTGATGAATCATGGCGGCGGCGTAAATTGTTGAATTTTTTCTCTTCAATATAAAAGGGGATGGAGGTAAGGGATTATGGTAAATTCAGAGAGGGTGAGAGGATGAGAGGGGCTAGGGGAGGGATCCGTTTTTTTTAGAAGAGAGAGACGGGATAGATTAGGTATTTATATAAGTGGGAGTCATCAAATGTGGTGTAGTCATACCGTATTATCATGTTTATTATTCATCTTAAGGTCAAGATTACTTCTCACATCTTCTCACCGTAAGATTCTTCACATATGATCCAATCTCTCTCTCTCTCTCTCTCTCTCTCTCTCTCTCTCTATATATATATATATATATATATATATATATATATATATATATATATATATATATATATATATATATATATATAGGTTCAAAAGAGTCCCTTCAAAAATCCAGTGTACCAAGGGTACCCATCCAAAGCCACAAGATTAAATAAATCAATGGTTGTGATCAAAAAATGCAATTTCATGCGTCTCCCCCCTTTTTTTTTGGCTGGAAGGGTATTTTCGTAATTACAACGACCATTCACATTACTTAATTTATCATTCACATTAGTTAATTGATCATTCACATTAGTTAATTGATCATTCACATTACTTAATTATTAATTCACAACACTTATTTGATCATTCACAAGAATTATTTGACTATTTACAATTCTTTTACACTTATTTGATAATTCACAATTATTATTTGAGTAATTGATCATTCATATTACTTAATTGATCATTCACATTACTTAATTGACCATTCACATTACTTAAATGATCATTCACATTACTTAATTAACATTTTACGTTACTTAAATGATCATTCACATTACTTAATTGATCATTCACCTTACTTAAATGATCATTCACATTGCTTATTTGACCATTCACATTGGTAAAATAATATCAGCACAACATGTGAATCTGAGCATTGTCAACTACTAACAAACAGTAACAAGATTAATGACAAACAGTAACAATGGTCATTCATGTAACCCTCAAATTCTCAAATCTATCAATCATTAATAACATCAACCAATGTGAATGATCATTCAGCTAATGTGAATGGCCATTCACATTAGGAAATTTACCATTCACATTGGTTGTACCATATCAGCACAACATGTATGTTGTGCATTGTCAACTACTAACAACCAGTAACAAGATTAATGACAAACAGTAACAATGATCATTCATGTAACGTTCAAATTCTCAAATCTATCAAACATTAATAACATCAACCAATGTGAATGATCATTCAGCTAATGTGAATGGCCATTCACATTAGGAAATTTACCATTCACATTGGTTGTACCATATCAGCACAACATGTATGTTGTGCATCGTCAACTACTAACAAGCAGCAACAAGATTAATGACAAACAGTAACAATGGTCATTCATGTAACGCTCAAATTCTTAAATCTATCAAACATTTATAACATCAACCAATGTGAATGATCATTCAGCTAATGTGAATGGCCATTCACATTAGGAAATTTACCATTCACATTGGTTGTACCATATCAGCACAACATGTATGCTGTGCATCGTCAACTACTAACAAGCAGTAACAAGATTAATGACAAACGGTAACAATGGTCATTCATGTAACGCTCAAATTCTCAAATCTATCAAACATTAATAACATCAACCAATGTGAATGATCATTCAGCTAATGTGAATGGCCATTCACATTAGTAAATTTCACTATTCACATTGGTGAAATAATATCAGCACCTTACATTAGTCCTGTTAATTATCAACTACGTTTTGTGAATGATCAATCTTCTAATGTGAATGGTCATTCACATTAGGTAAATGTCCATTCACATTTGATGAATGGCGAGAACAGCAATGTTAGACTTCATCTTCTACATACCATCAATGTTAAATGTATTTAAGTAATGTGAATGGTCAATTAAGTAATGTGAATGGTTAATTAAGTAATGTGAATGATCAAATAAGTGTATAAGAAGTATAAATAGTTAAATAAGTGTTGTGAATAATCAATTAAGTAATGTGAATGATCAATTGACTAATGTGAATGATCAACCAATGTGAATGATCATTCCCTTAATGAAGCTGAAATCGCGTTGAATGTCCATCGTGCCCCTCCCACTATATTTTTGATCTTGTGGTTGATGAATGGTGCGTTGGGTACTCCGGATTTCACATGGTACGCCGTAGAACCAAAGTCTATATATATATAAAATCTTATAATCGGTTGCGTCACTTTGTTTATATTATATATAGTTTTAATAAATTTTCAAAATGTAATCAATTTTATAACTTTAAAAAGCTTTTGCTATTTAATTGTTTGTTTTTTGTTTCGAAAAATAAGTTTTTATTTGGTTTGTGTAATTATATATATATATATATATATTGACTGATTGTTTTCTCCGTTTGGTTAAATTAAAAATCGGAGTTCGTAATTTTTTTCAGAGCGAAAACATTTAAGATTAAATAAGTTGGCGTTATTTTCAACGGGTAAATTTAAGATTGAAATGGTTCCTCTTTTTTCCGAGCGAAAATATTAAGAACTAAACTGGTTGGCCGTTTTTTTCGTTTGGTTTAATCAAAAGTCGAAAATTTTAATTGTTTTAATTGATAAAAACATTAAAACTACATTAAGTGATTGTTTTTTCCATTTAGTTAAATTGACGACCGATATAGTTTGTCATTTTTTCCAAAAAAAAACATTTAAAATTTAAAAATGATGAACCATTTCAATTTTTTTATCGAAATGATGAACTAAATAGAAAAAAGACCAATCAATCTAATTTTAAGTGTTTTCGATGGAAAAAACGAACAACCATTTCGATTTTTAATTTAACAAAACGTAATAAACAAACAATCTAAATTTTAATGTTTTTAACATAAAAATGACTAACAATTCCTATTTCCAATATAAGGAAACGGAAAATGATGAACCAATTTATTTCGAAGTGTTTTCATTCAAAAAAAGGTATATTATACCATACAAAATACAAAATATAAAGTATAAAATTATGCGAAACGAAATTAAAATTATTCGAAATGTTTTATTGTATTTGTTTTTTGTTTCTAATTGATTAATAACATTAATACTTTTATTATATATTTATTTTATTAAAAAAAGTTGTTAATAATTGTAACTAAAAGGCTCAAATGTATAAATATAAACAAGGGCAAAATGGGTATTTTAATTAAAGTTAATGGATAAGGGACCAATCTTGAAAGTAAACTTTGATGATAATGACCAATTTTGCAAATTTAAAAGTTCAGGAACCAAATTCAAAATTTGATACAAACCACATGGACCAATTTTTTAATTAACTCTATATATAATATTTCATTGATGCTAATGTCACATCATTTTATTGACTACAATTAAGAATGCCCAAGGAATTCCAAGAATTCTTGTGATACATTTGTTCCAACCCTCAATTCTGTTTTCAAGATTCATCGATATTGAATCAATCGAACGCACTTCCAAATTAAAACACTTTTAAATTACACAACCTAAAAATATATAAAAAAAAATACACAATTTAAATTGGAACAAAATTAAAAGTACAAATCTATATCATGTCAATTTTTAAATTTTAATTTTATGTCACAGTTCATAATCAGCCTCATAAGCTTTATAAACAATATAACTAGTTTTCAGGTAATCTTGACGATCAAAATGAAACATTTTTAAAATACACATATTAAACGTAAACAAAAAATATTCAATGTATTGAAACAAAACTAAAATTAAGCATCTATGTTATGCATTTTTCTAAGTTTTAACTAAGGGTGTAAACGAGACAAGACAAATCGTAAGCTACTCGGATTGACTCGCAGTTAATCAAGCCGAGTTCGAGCTCGAGCTACTCGAGTCGAGCCCGAGTATTAAAATAGCCTACTCGATATGCTCGCAAGCCTAATCGAGCCTAAGTTTACATGTTTACATTTTTACCCTTCAATTTTGTACTATTATATTTTTAACACTATTACATAAACCAAACTTTATAATCATAATAAAGCTAAAATTATATTCTTATATTTTTATCCGTTTTTGCTTGTTCTTGAGATAAAATTATATTGAATATTTTGTATTTACATATCAATTTCTTTTATCCCGAATTTAATCGAGCCGAGCCGACCTCGACGGTATGGAAGCTTGAACCGAATTTCGAGCTCCTAAAGCTTGGTGGCTCGACTCGGCTCGATTAGACCGTGGTTTTAACCAAAAGAAAAGTGGAAACTTGGATATGATCATTCTGAAACTGAGATGGTAAAATAGTATCTCCACCGTTACGAACCATCAATGGAAGAACAACCCGTTGGCCGTGGGTCCAAAAAGTTCCGTGAATCCCTCACTCTCTTCTATCAGAATCTATAATTTTTATTTGATTTCAAGCTGCCAGTTTTACTTTTCATCCATAACTCCAGACGTTACTAATGGCAGATCAGAATCCACAGCTCTTTGAACTCAACAATGGAACAATGAAGGTGATCGTCTCCAATTATGGTTGTACTATCACTTCCTTGTTCGTTCCTGATAAAGATGGTATGATTACATTCCTTATACCCCTTTTTTGTTGTCGTTTTTTGTTTCAAGTTCTGTATTTTATCAATCATGTTTGGAATTTTGATTTTGTGAAGGTAATTTGGGTGATGTTGTTCTTGGATTCGACACTCTCGAACCCTATCTGGTGAGTTCTGTAACAATACAATGTGAAAGCAACATGATCAAAATCAAATGATTCAAAAAAATGTCTGTTGTTCATTTTATTTTCCTAAATTAGGGTTTAATCAAGCACTCATTCCGTATCACAAAAGGATATGATCAAATGAATTGAATTTTGAGATGAAAGAACAAATAGTTTAATTCATTATTGAAGTGAGTTTGTTTTGTATTTTGGAAACATTTCATAGCTACATTTGGCATTATAATTGTAATTTTTATTTGGAAAAATGTTGTATTGATGATTGTAACAAGGTCCATATCTGATTTGATTTTAGATGTTCTGTATTTGTACCCAGATGTTAAGATCTAGCCTAAGTTTTGGCAGATTGAACCGTAGTAAATGATAATTGGGCATGTTTCAATTTGTATTTTCATTAATTTGGGATTATTGCAACTTGAAAGCATTCTAATCTATAGTGATTAGTGAAAACTGATTATGACCCTTATTATTTTATTATTTAGAGTCAAAATAATCGTATGAAAAAGGAGATAAGTGTAAGATTACTCAATCAAGCACTGATTATTTGATTCTTCAAGTCATGATAATCAGTTAGAATTCACACATCCAAACGTCCCCCTAACATGCAAGTTGTGCTGTTTACTTCTAAAGATTGTGGCCGGAGAAAGTATTCCCCAATTCCAATCTCAGTTTTTCTTATAAAATGTGATTGTAACCTAATTTGAAATTAATCAAGTGACTTGCTAGTGTGGTCATAGACGTAGGTTATTCTTTGGACCAAAGTCCCAAACCACACAAATATTGTGTTTTATTTTCTGCATGTTTGTGTGTGAGATTACTATTCCGTGCGCTGTTTCTCAACACGTGCACATTTCTTCTCTTCTAGAATGTCATACGTACTCATATCAATCTTTATTGAATTTGATTCGTATAAGTTCTGCACTTTTTCTTGCTCATTTTGTTTCATCAGAATGGTGCTGCACCCTACTTTGGTTGCATTGTTGGAAGAGTTGCAAACAGGATTAAAGAGGGGAAGTTCACAATTAATGGGACCGAATACTCTCTTCCGATTAACAATGGTCCAAACAGTCTCCATGGTATGGCTAGCTAGCTGCCTTTATTTTTCTTATCTAGGTGTATAATTCTCTTTTATGGTAGAAAGATAATCGGATCTCTTTTGTACTAATTGCGTTCAAAACCATGAGTAAACACTTAATAAAGTAACCATGGTGATTAAAACATAATTATCTATAGAGTTTAAATGAAACAAGGGAAATTCAAAAAACAACTAGTTAATATGGCTTCTTGGAGGAAAGTCTCACATATGATGCAGCCTTCTAAAAAGGGTGAGCAAATCTAGGTCATCAAGTGTCGTAGTGCTGAATTTCCTAAGCGACGGTTATTCAGATGCATACATTGATCATTCTGAGGTTATGTGTCATCAAAGAACTAAAATTTGGTATTAGTAGGGTATGTTTGGTATTGTGGAATCAAGAGAATGAAATCATTTAGGTTTATAAGCTTTATTCTCCATTTTCTTTCCATGTTTTTGATGATGATTATGAAGATTGATATAGAAAATGAAGGGAAACTCCAGAGTCCATTCTCTTTTATCATTTTGATTTTCTCCATTTTGACAAGGAAAGAAGAGAAATGAAATGACAATACAATCAATTCTCTAATCCTTTCAATTGAGAATTATCTTGATAAAAAGGCTTGTAAGCCACATACGGTTCCATTCTCTCGATAGCTATTAGACACATATGTATTTCCTTATATCATATGTTTCCTTATTATGTATTTCCATATATTATATGTTTCCTTTATATTAGAGGGATTAGAATGCAACTAGTATAGGGTTTAGAGTGTAAATATATCTCTTATATAAACCCTTGTAATCAGTGTTTTATACACAAAATAGTATACAACAATACTGATTACTAAGTTTATCTCTGTATTAGAGCCTAGGATTTCTAACCCCAGCAGCCGTCGGCTTCTACCAGGCACAACCCTAGTAGCCGCCTCTCCCACCCCTGCTACAGCAGCCAGCGCCGCCAGCCACCAGTCCCTGCCCTCCCTCTCACTGCAATCGCACCCTTACCCTCACCAGAACTCTCCCACCATCATCCCCTGCGCCAGAAACCTTTCCCTGAAATCGCAGCCAACAAACAATCCCTGAAATTGCAGTCACCAAACCCTAAAATCGCAGCCACCTGTTACTGCCGCCACCACCAAACCCTCACCAGAAACTTCTCCCTGAAATCGCAGCCAGCAACCAATTTCTGTCCACCGTCTGATCGCCCCCCCCCCCCCCCCCCCCCCCCCCCAAACCCCTAGCCGCCGCCCAACAGCCCCAAACCCTACTGTTGTCACCAGTACCCGCAACAGCACCTTCCGATCACCGCTGTCCCTCTGCTTGCGCACTGTCAGTTGCAGCAGCCCACCCATTGACATCATGGTCTCTATTGTTCCGTTCACTCCAACAGAGAAAACCGGACATAACTCTCACAAATTTGGCTTTACTCTCTCCCCAACTAACTATGGTTACTGGAAAACAATGGTCCAACCGTTTCTTATCACAAACAATTTGTTTGGTTATGTTGATGGCACTATACCTTGCCCTCCGACGACCATAGCCTCCCCATCCTTATCCAACAAAGACGGTACCACAGTACCCCCACCCCAATTGAACCCTGATTACACAACCTGGATCTCCAATGATGCTCACGTTCGCATGCTCATTCTCTCCACCATCTCTGAGGCATCCTTCCAGCATGTTCAAGGTCTCACTTCCCACGATTTGTGGCTGTCCCTTGAACGTGCCTATGCCCCTCACACCTCCTCTAGAGAATACACTCTCAAAACCCAGCTTCTAAAACTCCAGATGCACCCTGATGAGATGCACCCTGATGAAACTGCTGCTGCTTACCTCACTCGAGCCCAGGAATACTCCATCGCCTTAGCCAATATTGGGGAACCCCCAAAGGAGAAAGACTTAGTCATGTTGGTTATCTCAGGTCTTCGAGAAGAATACAATGGTTTGAAGTCTACCCTCATCCGCCGCCAGTTCCCTGTTGCCTTTTCAGAACTTCACGGTTTACTTTCTGATCATGACTACATGATCAAGAAGACGACACCAGATGTTTCCCCAACTCAGGCTTTCCTCGCCACTGTTCAGACTCGCCCTCCCGCGGCTCCCGTCGCCACTCCGGCTCCCGATCAGCTTCATGCTCTCCAGCAGGCTTTATCCCAGCTTGGCCTTCAGGCTCAACCGCTTACTGCTCAGCCTGCACAAGCCCACTACACAATACGATCTGGTAACACTCGGAGTCGTGGCCGTGACTCCCGTCGTGGCCGCGGAAATCAATACAATCGGAATCAAGGCGGCACTCGCGAACAGTTCAGCTGGGCTTCTACTCAGAATACAGTATTTGGTACATGCAACTGGTGTGGCACTGGTCATATTCCGTCACAGTGCCCCAACCGTGACCCCGCAACTATACGGCCCCGACAGCCTCCTTTAGCAAATTTCACAGACTCCCGTGCCACCTCATCAACTCCCTGGCTTCCGGATACTGGTTCTAATCATCACGTTACACCGGACCTCTCTAGTTTCGATCACTCTGAGGCTTACTACGGTACCGATAATCTACACGTTGGCAACGGTAAGGGCTTACCCATTCTCCATATTGGTTCCACAAACCTTTATTCACCCAACAAAACTTTCTCCCTTAAAAACATTCTCCATGTGCCTGAAATTAAACAAAACCTTCTTTTTGGTTCAACAATTCTGTCTTGACAATAACGTGTTCTTTGAATTTCACGCTTCTTTCTTTGTTGTGAATGACAAGTCTACACACACTATCCTCCTCACGGGTCCAAGTAATGGCGGTCTCTACTCCTTTAGCCTTCCTCGAAGTCAACCGATCCTTAAAGTTGGTTTCTCCGCCACTTGCACTTCTTCCACCATTTGGCATATCGCCTCGGACACCCTCATTCACAGCTTTTTAATTCAATGGTTTCTAAGTATAGTTTACCTTTACTTAATAAAAATTCTAGTAGTTTTTCGTGTGATTCATGTTTAGTAGGCAAGTCGTCTAAACTTCATTTGTTGCCATCTACTTATCAAAGTTCTCATGTTCTGGATTTAGTTTTTTGTGATGTTTGGGGCCTGCTCCTGTTACTTCGTTTGATGGCCACACTTACTTCTTATTATGTGTTGATCATTATTCTCGTTTCATGTGGATTTTTCCTTTAAAACTGAAGTCTGATGTGTATGCTACCTTTAAAAGCTTTGTTGTCATGGTTGAACGTCAATTTCAAACCAAACTCAAAACCGTCCAAACTGATTGGGGAGGGGAATTCCGGAATCTTTCAACATTTTTCACCTCACTTGGCATACTTCACCGCGTTTCCTGTCCTCACACAAGTGAACAAAACGGTCTTGTTGAACGTCGTCACCGTCATGTTGTCGAAACAGGTCTCACTTTACTCGCCGCGTCTCATGTCCCTCAACGTTTTTGGCACTTTGCCTTTGACACCGCTGTATATCTCATCAACCGCATGCCCTCTAGAACAAACTCCAATGTCTCCCCATTTGAACTCTTGTTCAAACATCCACCAGATTTCTCTTTTCTTCGAGTATTTGGGTGTCAGTGCTTCCCTCATCTCCGTCCATACAACAATCACAAAATGGACTTCCGGTCTACTCCCTGTGTCTTTCTTGGCTACAGTCCAACCCATCCTGGCTACCGTTGTTTGGACACACAGTCTGATCGCCTTTACATAGCCCGCCATGTTCGCTTTAATGAGCAGTCGTTTCCCTTTCACAAAACCTCCACAACTCCCTCTCCTACACCCCCTCCTGACCCATACACTTCTACCTACCCTAATCCACACCCCACTCTACTCACCCCTCCCACCACCACACCCACTGACCTCCCTTCACCTTCCGACCCGCCTACTTCTCCTACTCCTACAACTACACCTACACCTACCGACCCACCTCCCCTTATTCACACATATCACCGTCGTCCCAGATCTACCCAACCACCCACTCCTACTGCCCCTCCCACTACCCGTACTCGTCCAGCCAACTTACGTCCTAACCCCAAGCAAATCAAATCTTATAATGCCTCCTCCTTTCACACCATCCACACCGACATCGAAGCACGCCTTTTTTCCGTTGCTAACAAAGATCCTCGGTGGTGTCACGCTATGTCTGAAGAGTACTCGGCCCTAATGAGAAATGGTACGTGGTCACTAGTTCCCCATCCGAAGTCTAATGTTGTTGACTGTAAGTGGGTCTATCGGCTAAAGAAGGACCAAAATGGTAAGATCCAACGCTACAAGGCCCGTCTGGTCGCCAAAGGTTTTCGACAGCAACCCGGCATTAACTATCAGGAGACTTTCAGCCCTGTCGTAAAGGCCACCACTATCCGTGTTCTCTCTCTTGTCGTTACCCAAGGCTGGCCTCTCCGGCAGCTCGATGTTCAAAATGCGTTTCTCCATGGAACCCTTACAGAGACTGTCTACTTGGAACAACCTCCGGGCTTCATTGACCAGACCAAACCGGATCATGTATGCCTCCTTCACAAGTCCTTGTATGGCTTAAAGCAGGCTCCACGCGCCTGGTTTCATCGCCTATCTACGGTTCTTCGCTCGCTCGGCTTTTAGGGCTCCAAAACCGATCCCTCCTTATTTATTTATTCCCGCCAAGGCATCCTACTATACATGCTTGTCTATGTTGATGATATTGTCTTGACAGGTAACAACCAGCAAGCAATTGACACAGTGGTCCACAGTCTCAGCCAATCCTTTCCCATTCAGGATCTGGGATCCCTATCATACTTTCTCGGTATTGAAGTCACCAGCATGGGTTCAGATATGCTTCTCTCTCAGCAAAAGTACACTCTTGAGCTTCTCCAACGTGCCGGCCTCTCTCAGTCCAAACCAGTTCCTTCTCCCATGACTACGACTGCTAATCTTGCTCTTGGTGATAGTGCTACATTTTCCGACCCGGTCAAGTATCGTCAGATTGTGGGTGCTCTACAGTATGTCACCTTGACTCGTCCGGACATTACCTTTGCCGTCAACAAAGTTGCTCAATTTATGCACTGCCCTACAGAAAATCACTGGTCGGCTGTTAAACGGATTCTTCGCTATCTGCAAGGCACCTCTACTTTCGGATTACGGCTTCGGCGTGACTCTAGCACTCTTCTTCACGCCTACACTGATTCTGCCTATAACGCTATTACAGGGTTCTCAGATGCTGATTGGCTTGGTTGCCCAGATGACCGTCGATCCACCGGAGAGTATGCTATCTACCTAGGTTTAAACCTAGTATCCTGGTCTGCACAAAAACAGAAGACTGTCTCGGTCATCAACAGAATCAGAATACAAGGCTCTAGCTAATACAGTCGCTGAGCTAACTTGGCTTGAAACACTGTTGCGTGAACTTCAAGTCCCTCTTAAGAAGACCCCTACGCTATGGTGTGATAACCTCGGCGCTACCTATCTTTCTGCCAACCCTGTGTTCCATGCTCGGACTAAGCACGTAGAGGTTGATTTTCACTTTGTTCGAGAAAAGGTTGCGGACAAGCAGCTTTCAGTCCAGTTCATAACCACCGATGATCAGATTGCAGATATCTTCACCAAGCCGCTTCTTTCGCAGCGTTTTATGTTTTTACGATCCAAGCTACAGGTCGTTCCCCTGCCTTAGCTTGCGGAGGAATATTAGACACATATGTATTTTCTTATATCATATGTTTCCTTATTATGTATTTCCATATATTATATGTTTCCTTATATTAGAGGGTTTAGAATGCAACTAGTATAGGGTTTAGAGTGTAAATATATCTCTTATATAAACCCTTGTAATCAGTGTTTTATACACAAAATAATATACAACAATACTGATTACTAAGTTTATCTATAGCACACTACCAAATGCATCCTTATATTGTTTTAAATTGTTTTTCTAAATGTTACTTTTATCGATCCATTGATACAGTTATTTGAAAGCGATTGGAGAGTCTCCTAATTGTGGAATAGACTTCGAGAAAAGGAATTTCAAAGAGCTAACATATTTAGGCCAATCTCAATTTTGGGTAACAAACTATGTTGGGCCCCAATAAAAGATTATGTACTTTTCAATTTTTCGAAAAAAAGGTAGAAATTAGAGAATCTAACTTTTTGTCATATTTGATGATGAAGTGTCTCTAATAACCATCAATGAAAATGTGAAAAGTGTCACTAATGACCTGAATTGAAATATTACCCTTTCTCAGAAATTTATAAAAGGTTAAGTAATTTTATTAGTGTAAGTAATAGAAATTGACAAAAAGTTTGTTTCTTTTCTATGCAACTTCCCTTTTATCCCTTGTTAACTCGTGTTTTATGCTGCCTAAATATGATTACCCCATGATATAAGCCCTAAATTTGATTGTATGAACACACAATACTTGTTTAGTTGCCTTATTTACCTTTTTAACAACGAAATACGTTTGATTCTGAAGGTGGTCGTAAAGGATTCGACAAGGTGGTTTGGGAAGTCGTTGAACATAAACAGAGCGACAACCCATCAATAACCTTTAAATATCATGCTCGTGATGGGGAAGAAGGTAACTATACCGTCTTTATTTCTCTTTTACGCAAAAAAATGTATCTAAAGTTTGATGCTGTCGGGATCAGGTTATCCTGGAGATCTTTCCATCACTGCAACTTACACTCTTACGTCAAGAACCACATTGAGGCTTGACATGGAAGCAGTTCCCGAGAATAAGCCAACTCCCGTTAGTTTGGCTCAGCACACCTACTGGAATCTAGCAGGCCATGACTCCGGCACCATTCTCGACCATACAGCTCAGATATGGGCAAAACACATCACTCCTGTTGATCAAAATCTAATCCCGACAGGCGAGATCAAGCCCGTGGAAGGAACTCCATTCGACTTCACCACAGAGAAGAAAATTGGTGCATCTATTCATGAGGTTGGTATAGGATACGACCACAATTTCGTGCTCGATTGTGGGGAAGAAAAATCAGGCTTGAAACGTGCTGTGAAATTGAAGGACCAGTCTAGCTCAAGAGTTCTCAACCTATGGACTAACGCCCCCGGAATGCAGTTTTACACCGCTAATTTTGTGAACGGAATTGTTGGTAAAGGGGGAGCTGTCTACGGAAAGCATGGAGCAGTTTGTTTGGAGACACAGGGGTTTCCAAATGCCATTAACCAAGAAAATTTCCCCTCGATCGTCGTTCAACCTGGTGACAAGTATCAGCACAGTATGCTCTACGAGTTCTCTATCGAGTAAGGCGTTGTTTACATTTATGTTCTGAAACTTTATATCTGTTTGTTGGCGAATGCTGCGTGCTTGCTTTACGTTAATAATGTCTTTACCAACTACGAAAATGCTTATAAAATGTTGAAATCTTTCGATGATCGAAGCAATTTTTGAAAGAGTTATTGGGTTTTCGTAATAGATTGCAAGCAGTGACATCCGTTACTTGATCTCTGTTATGTCGAACGTCAAATAGCAGTATGTGCTAGGTTTTACGGTTAAACGTGTTTTCTATGGCATCCAACTGTTCATGAGACCGAAGGGGATTGGTTTGGATCGGGATAAGACTGGTTCGGATGCGATTTACTCAAGACCGATTGAAGGTCTAAGATCGGTTAACCTATGACCAATCGTCATCCGAACCAACTAAGCAAAGACCCAAGACTAGTTAACCCGAAGGGCGTGTGGTCAAGACTTATCATGATTTGAGCTGATTACATCTCTTAGGCCACAGGGAGTGGATGCCACCGATGCCACCCAAAATTGCCGTCACGTCAGCGCCACGTCAGTTTTGTCATTCTTTGCCATTTTGATGCCATTCTGAGGGACTCGTTGCCATTCGATTTTTTTTTTTTTTTTTTTTTGCATTTAAAGTTCATAAAAAAATATTGAAATAAAAAATAACATTTAATTAATAATATTAAAATTAAACATAACATAATTAAGACATTAAAACTAAAAAAATACAAAAAACATACTTAAAAATACTTGAAACATTCAACTTAATAATTAAGACATTAAAACTTAATATTATTAAAATTAAACATAAATGAAGAACATTAAATTTAAAAAATAAAATAAGAACATTAAATTTAAACATTAAAATAAAAACTAAACTACCTGAAGTCTTGGTCTGAATATTCGTTTTCAAAAACATCAACCGGATTAATGTTGAGATCAATGTTTTAAACACTCCAAATATGTTCAATGTTTTTTCTTTTTTGAGAATTTGAAATGATAAAAATGAAAGAATTTATATAATATTCTGGTTGTGTTAAGTTGAGAAAAATGAAATAATATGTAGGGCTAAAGTCGTACAATAGTAGCGTACTTTTTAAAATGTACCGATATGATACGTACACTTTTTTAATTATCAATATGATACGTATACTTTTTATTTTTTATCGATATGGTACGTATGGTGACTGGTTACCTGCTATACCGGTTAAAAATCATATTTGAGATTTCTTAATATTTTTTAATTCCTGAGGTGGAATTTTTTAAATTAAAGTATCTTGATTTGCTTTGTTTTATTTTATTAATTATTATTATTATTATCATAAATAAGACACATCTCAAATTTATCTCTTCATCTTCCATGGTCACCGTCTTCTTCTTCCTTCGACTCCACCACATCTTCAGTTGTCGACGTTATCTTCGTCACCTTAGCCGCCGCCGTCGTCTCCAAATCAAAGCACCACAGTATTCATCGTATCGATTTTGTCTCTCAAACCCAGCTGCCGCCGCCGTCTCCGTCACCTCTTCTGTCGTCTCCAAATCCGTCACCTTAGCCGTCGACGTTTCTCACGATATTTGTCTCTCAAACTGATCGAAGCCACAACATTTGTCGTATCGATTTTGATATTTTGCTTGTTCGATTTTAGGTTAGTTGTATCGATTTATAAGGGTTTGTTCAAATCGATTTCTAGAATGTTTCCAGGGTTTGTTCAAATCGATTTCTAGGGTTTGTTTAGGTGTTTGTGTTGTTGTTCTTGTGGGTTATTCAAGTCGATTTTCCACTCACTTTTCACAATCATCTACCTTCACATCGACACATTTTCCCACTGATGGCACGTTCTTAACCTGAAACATCACTTCCTCAAGATTTTGTTACATTCAGGTTTATTCGATTTAGAGTGAAGTCGTTGGTGGAGGTGGCCGGAGTCGGTGTCGGTGATGGTGGCCGGAGAAAGAAAGTTATTGTTCCATGAAGGAGATGAATAAAACATGAATAATGTTTCTAAGAATTATAATAAGAAAACATAAAAAAATTAGTTTATAAATGATAACACATACTTGTCAGCATTTTATTAAAAATTTTAAATGCCCAATCAGATAATCACATGCCACTCAGCTTGTATAACAAGATAACCGGTCATAAAACAAGTAGAAGTATCATATTGGAATGATTTAGAAAGTATACGTTCCATATGAATAATTAAAAAAGTACATGTACCATTTCGGTACACTTTAAAAAGTACACTAGTATTGTACGACTTTAGCCCTAATATGTATGTATATATAAAAAGTAATGAAATATAAATAATTATATATATAAAGAGAGTAATGAGAGAATAGATATGAGATAAATGAAATGATGTATTTTTGTATATATAGAGAGTAAATGAAATATAAATAATTATATAATAATAATAATAATAAGAGAAAATTACTGATTTGGTCCATGTGGTTTGTCCATTGTTGCTGGTTTGGTCCTTTAAGATCAAAAATTACTCCGTTGGTCCTTATGATTGTATTTTTGTTTCATGGAAGGTCCTTTTGAGAAACGGCCGTTAAGTATCAATGTTAGTGAAATGGTATTTTAGTCTTTTACCTACTCTCTCTCCTCACCCTTCTTTCTATTAAATAACCTAGCCTATTTTTTCTAACCAAGCTCTTCCGTTCAATGAAGTTATGCAACTTACAGACATATATAATCTCTTCATAGGATCCTGTAAAGCATCATAATGCTACAATTGAACTAGGTTTTAAATGTAATCATGGGAGCCCGTTTAAATCGACATGATATATGCTTAATCTACAAGTTTCATTTGAATACAAATACCGTGACTGCCGTGACAACTCCTCCGCAAACTGCCGTGACTTCTCCAAACCCATCAGTTTTGGGTCCGTTATTTTATCCGTCATCAAATCTTTCCCGGCGGTCTTCCTCCGACGACTTTGTCACATCCAGTATATCATCCACCACCTGAAACAGTAATCCAATACACCTCGCGAATTTCCTCAATTTTTCCACCTGGGTCTCACTCCCGCCACCCAATATAGTCCCTAACACGATGGCTGCCTCCAACAGCGCCGCCGTCTTGTGTATGTGGATGAATTCAAGCTGTTCAAGTCCGATGCCTTTTGCACCTGTTGAAGCTATATCAAGGACATGGTGTGTATCATTTCAACGGCGCATGTGGCCGGCATAGCTGTAGATTCATCTCCTCCGACGAGCTCGCAGGCAGCGATGCATAGGATGGGTCTGACACGCTTGCCGCCGGCGAGAAGAGAGTAACGCAAAGCTTCATGGATTGTGGGTGGAGTTTTAATATAAATGGATTGATCAAGCGCTTTGTTAACGGAAATCACCTTCTCCACCATATATGCCTTGAAATTAAAGCAATCGGTGGAAACAGCTTCCTTTTCTTCCTTGGCAATGACAGCAGATACAGTAAAGGAAGAAATCCTTGAAGATCTTGGGTGAATTTTGAGATTGGGTTTACTACATTTGATTAAGGCAATGAAAGATGAGGATGAAGATCAGGAGAGAGAGTAGGTAAAAGACTAAAATACCCTTTCACTAACATTGATACTTAACGGCCGTTTCTCAAAAGGACCTTCCATGAAACAAAAATACAATCATAGGGACCAATGGAGTAATTTTTGATCTTAAAGGACCAAACCAGCAACAATGGACAAAACACAGGGACCAAATCAGTAATTTTCTCTAATAATAATAATACTAAATTACATAAATGGTCCCTGTGCTTTATATGTAATTACGGCTTTAGTCCCTGAAAGAATTTTATTACACCACAAGTCCCTAAAATCGAAAAGTTGTAACATTTTGGTCCCTGAAACTAACGGTGGTTAACTTTGACCGTTAGTCTCAGGGGCATTTTCGTCCTTCTGTTTTTCAGGGACCATCTATGTAAATTTGAAACTTTCTTATTTCTTTTTCCTTTTTTCTCTTTTTTCTTTATATCATAATTTATTTCATATATATATATATATATATATATATATATATATATATATATATATATATATATATATATATATATATATATATATATATATATATTGTATTTCTTTTTCTTTTTTTTCATTTAGTTATTCAAATGTAACATTTTATTTTTTATATTTTTTTATTTTTAACTATTAATTTTTATTTGTATGATTATTGTTATTATAATTACTAACTTTTTTTTTTATATATTACCATAATTATTTATATAATATTATTATATGATATACAGATTTAATAATTTTCAATTACTTATTGAAAATCCAAATTTTTCTCTATTATCTTTTTTTAGAAAAGATAAAAATAAAAATTAGTTTCAGTTTATTTTCGTTCAGAAAATCTAAAACCGAAAGGATTTATATTTTTTCTCCATACAAAATATTCAAAATAATAACATGTTGAAGTTTTTCTTATTTGGAAATATTAAAAATACGAGTGTTTCATTGTTTCTTCATCGTAAATATTAAAAGTACGAGTGTTTCATTGTTTTTTTCGTTTTAATAAAGAAACAAACTATATAATTTTTCATTTTTTGTATGAAAAAATTAAAATCAACATGAGTCGTTTATTGTTCGGAAAAATTGAAAATCTGGCATTGCTTAATTTTTTTTAACCATTTTAATTTTCATTAAATGACAACCAATCTCGATTTTAGTTTTTTCGAACAAAAAACTGGCAAATCGTTATGATCTGTATTTTTTGATCACAATACAACGAACACTTCCGAATTTATTTTTTGATCAAAAAATGATGAACCATTTTGATTATCTATTTTCCAACAAAATAAGCATTCCGATTTTAATTAAACGGTGAAAAAAATGACGAACCATTCCGATATAATTTTTTTCGATCAAATAAACGCTGAACCATTTCGATTTTAATATTTTTTTTTTATGAAAACACAATAAATCGTTATGATATTTTATTTTTATAAACAAAATATCCATTTCGATATCAAGACGAACCATTACAATTCAAATTTTCTCAATAAAAAATATGACGAAACCTTTAGATTTATATTTTTTTGATAAAAAACTGACTAACCATTCCAATTTTTTATTTTTTCGAACCATTCAGAATTAAAAAATTTTGATTAAATATTTTTAATGAAGAAGCTATGAACCATTCTGTTTATGTACTTATTCGAAATGAAAAAAACTTCACACTTCGTTGTTTTGAATTTTTTAAATTTGAGAAAACACAAATAAATCATTTCAATTTTAGATTTTCTGAATGAAAATAAACTAAAACTATTTTTTTTTGTCGTTTCTAAATGAAAAAAAGAATGGAGAAAGATTTGGATTTTCAATAACTAATTTGAAAAAATAAATCTATATATCATATAATATTGTTATATAAATAATTATGGTAATATATAAAAAAGTATTAATAATAAGAATAAACATACAAATAAAAATTTATAGTTAAAATAAAAAAAATAAAAAATTATATGTTACATTTGAATAATTAAATGATAAAAAAGAAATACAAAATATATATATGAAAGTAAATTATGATATAAAGAAAAAAGAGACAAAAAGGAAAAAGAAATAAGAAAGTTTCAAAACTACATAGATGGTCCCTGAAAAACAAAAGGACGAAAATGCCCCTGAGACTAACAGTCAAAGTTAACCACCGTTAGTTTCAGGGACCAAAATGTTACAACTTTTCGATTTTAGGGACTTGTGGTGTAATAAAATTCTTTCAGGGACTAAAACCGTAATTCCATATAAACCACAGGGACCATTTATGTAATTTAGTCTAATAATAATTATATATATATATTAAATATTAATATATTAAAAATGAAAGAGAAAGAGCTCGGCATTTGGATGCCGTTGCCGAGCAAAACATTGTCGTTGCCATGGCAAGGGGGCGGTGTACCAACTCGGTACCGTGGCATTGCCGAGGCTTGCCAACCCCACTCCCTGCAGCCTTACAGTATCGAGTTTTGCATATCCCTAACACCATCTTTAAGAAAAGGAATGTATAAAAAAACAAATCAATCTAAAATAAGGTATTTTGCTGAAAAAATCTTACCATTTTTACGATTAGAATCCTCAACCATTTTTGTTGTCACACAAACTTTCATCCGACTAAAACTTATCAAAATAGTGATTTTTCTTGAAAAGGTGACTTGCAACCAATTTAACCAGATGCATTTTACTTTGATCATCACCTTCTCCGGCAATCCTCTCAAGATAAAACGACTTCAGATGAAAAATAAAACAACAAATCAACAATATAAAGCCTAACGATTGGAAGATGAACAAATTGAAGCTTCAAGTGCTCCAATGGTCGACGGAGTCTTCATCTGAGGTAGAGTGTCACCATCGAAGGTTTAAGTGCATATAACCCTAAATAAGAAATGAAAAAGGTCGACGGAAGACTCGCGGAGGCTTCAACGGTGGTCGGAGATGAAAGTAACTGGTTGTAACGGGTAAAATACTGGTTTCGTGAGATTTTAGTCGATTGAGGGTTTTTATGACAACAAAAATGATTGGAGATTTTAACTAACAGAGTAATCCAACTTTAAAGTTTTTATCTTAACGTAAAAATCCCTTTAAAATATATATGTCAAAACTCAAAATACACACACAAATTGGACTTTGAATTAATCTGATAATCTGTATTTTTTTTTGAACGACAAAATATCATATTCTTACTCCTAAACTACTCTTTTGCCTTTCTCCACCTAAATTTCAGCTTGCCTCCGATAGGAGTCGAACCCGTGACCTCTCACTTACTTACATATCACCTTGATTATCGGTATTTGGTTTATTGATATTCTAAATTTCGAATCGAGATAGTCCAAATGCACTATCTGAAATTCGTATATCCGTTTCCAACATCCCTATGACAATATGTACTTGAGTTTCAAATCGTAATATTTGCGATTTTATCTCCCAAGAAAATCTAGCGATGCATCCATATATTGAACATTTTATATGTGATTGGAGTTTTAAAAAAATCGACACAAACGATGGAACAACCAACTAAAATGGTTAATTAGTGACATGATCTGTCAAGAACTTACTCTCACTTTCTTGAAAAACGTGACAGATCTAAATAAAAATCATCGAACAATAACACAAGAAACACTTAAAACTGGATAAGGTCTTATATAATTTGAACTTTTAAATAATCTTTTTCATCAAACATAATTCTTGTTCTTTTATTGATCATCATTAGCAACAAGAGTTGTGTAATTCTCGCAAATCCTCTTCCAGCTACGCATCTGATAGCCAAAAATAAAAATCCACATAATGTCTTACGAGTAGATTTGAAATGCCTCGTTCTAATAATGCGACACTTTTACTAATATCTGCATCATAAACCTCGAAGTAATAAACTTTCTAAGTTCATACCACAACCATCAGAGTACGCTAAAATTTAAATGTCGTTAATACAACCAAATCGAAGTCTAGGGATCTACACATCCCAAGTACAAAATATAAATCAGAGTAAATGTGGAAGTCTTTCTGATACCATAAATCCTCAAACTCTAGATCCTGAAGCCGGTGCCTTTCCCTTATCAGCTATACCTAAAAAGTTGCCCCCACAACCGGGGTAAGCCGTCGCCTAGCGAGTAACAGATTTAAAAGCACAGACAAGCATATATAACATGATCAACACAAGTATCGACTCAAATTCAACATGTGTAGCATTACGACTCGCTCGATTTAGCACACACGAATATGGTATTGTTATCGGCTCGCCCGATAACAAGTACACGGCGTACGACTCGCTCGGTTAGCACGTGTACAAAACATGTGGCTTGCAACTCGGAAGCACACAGCAACCTCACTTAATCCACATAATACACAATATGCATACTAGGGAAAGGATTCTCAACTATCGGCTCATGGCAACGAATTAAATATCAACATTCAAGGCTAAGCATGGTAGTTAAAAAAATAATCATGGCAATAGAAACGAAAGAGATATCCAGTGCAAGCATATCATTTATGATCATTTGCGAAATTAAATCAATTACTCACAGTGCCCGCAAACTGTACTCGCCACGCGACTACCAAAATCACTGGAAACCTGCCGAGAGCCACACACCTTAATCGAATTACTAAAGACCTGATATCAAAGTGCATTGCCTATTTGTCAATATTCTTAACTCTATATTTTACTAAGTCCGTTATATGTATAATCTAATTAAAGTTCAGGGTTTAAAGTAATAATTAACTTTAGTTATTCCGCCAACAATTATAAAAATATTAAATTGAGATTGCATGAATAATTCATCAATTTAATTAGAACTACTAGATTATTTTATATTTAGAGTATTTAATTCCATTATTTAGATCCTATTTCAATTTATTGAAAAGTTCAGCCCAGATTATAATTCTTAAATCCAAACTAATTTATTAAATTAATTAAATAGGTCATCAAATTACAAATCTCTTTCTACATTATATAACTCATAATATTTATATGATCAAAATAACAATTACAACTAAGATGAGTTTGTAATGGACTTAGAAAGATAAAACTAACTCAAACCCAATTTAGATAATTTAAATTATCTAAACCCAAAAGAAATAATAAAAGTGATAACTAAACTTAAACCTATAAACCTTTTAATATACTAAATTCATTTGTACACATAACAACCCAAACAAATTAACATAGCCCATCTTAATATATTAAAACAACCCAATATAATTTTAGTCTTAACCCACCTTACCAATAATGTCCAGCCCAATAAATAAACCTGATATAATGATGTCAGCCCATTAAGAAGAAAAGAACAAAAAAAAATGAATCTGAAGCCCATTCCACTTCATTTAAAGCCCAAGAAAAGAAAACCTAACCTAATAAACTCCAACCGGGTCAACCCAAAAAAAATAGGTTTCTGCTCCATCTTCTCAACTGAGAACCGAGAAGAGAAAAAGGGAGAAAGAAAGGCAGACAACGCCGGTCATGGCTGCCACTGCCGCCGTGCAAGCCGCCGGCGTGTCTGCGGCGCCGAGCAGAGCTACCTTCCAACACACACTCGATCATACTCCCTCATCTCCCTCGATGGGCGAAAACAGCAAGGAAGGGGGCAGACAGAACAGAGGGCGTCGACCAGGCAGAGGGAGAGAATGAGACAGCCAGTCGCCGGCCAGAGTTGCGACGGCGGCGGCGACACTGGTTGGGTCTCCGATGATCTCCACACTCACTTAACCCATTTATTCCACTTTTATTTTCTTGATTTTTCACCCAAAAATTCAATCTATAACCTCAACTTCAAACATCATGGAACTCAACTATTGTTCATTAAATCTGGAGTTAAGCATTTATAATCATTCTAATATAAATTTATATTCCTTATTTGGATCATTTCTATATAAATTTTCAGATTCAATCTTTATTATATAAAGTCACCATTGTTGGGTGTATGGAGCTATTAAATCTAGAAATGATAAAGTGTGAAGACCACCCCTTACGGGGCAGTTCTCACCAGTCTAGGTCCCAATTCATGCAATACGATATCAACCATACTAAGATAGAGTAATAATAATGCGGAAAATTAAATTACAGTACAAATTATTAGGATTTAAGTTTAATACAGATTACCAATTTTAAATTAAACTTATAAAGGGCACAAGTCTAATCTAATTCATGTCATCATATTATCAAAATAAATCTACCCAGATCACTATAACATCATCATCCAATTAGTACCAAAATGAGTTCGCTGAGTAGAGGTCTATGATACTTCTGTCTTGATCGTGTAAGACCTAAGAACTAGGTCCGGCAGGTGACTTTCCTTTGCTTTTTCCTGTAAAATTATAATGCAACATCTGTAAGCAAAGCTTAGTGAGTTTATAGATTTTCAATATTAACATGCGTGTCAAGCGGAGTCATAAATCTAAGCGTGATATGTCTTGGCTGCCGCTACAGCCCTCATGATTGAGATATAGAATCATAGAATCGGATGATGTTCAAGCCACACTCACGCTTAAATCGTGGGGATCAGCCACATACTGGGCTAGCTACCAGTAAGTCAATATGGCGGAATATCGGAGGTCATTACCAAGTTCATAAGAACTGGTGAAATAGCCGGGTCTAGAACAATAGACCATAATGGCTAGTCAAGCTGAATCAATTCTATCAAATGTCTGATCAATGATATAAGCATAGGTCTTAGAAATCATGATAACAATGAATCATAATGCAAAGTCTGAAGCAATAATAAATGCAATATGAAAAGATAATCAAATAGCTATCATGATCCACTGGGCAACACCCATCCATGGTGTGCACAGGTCTCATTCCAGCTGATAAAGCGAATGTCAATAATCTATCAGCAACAATATATCTCAACCGGATCTATGCATGTTCAATTTGAATATCTATAACTCACAGTGTTGGGTCTTTATCAAACAGATATAAAATCTGCCACCTGAGTTATCTCAGGATTTTATCTCAATCTATTCTCTGTCAAATCAAATCTTTGTCCCGCTTTATAAATCTTTAAATCTTTGTTCAGAATTTCACTGAACCTGTCCAGAATTATCATATCATATCATGTCAATATCATATCATTATCATCATCTCTTTAGTCGTTAAAATCTTTATTTTATCTGATTCTGATAACTTGTTCGTTCATAACTCATTCTTTGTTTTATTAATATTCTCGAAAGGTCGGAACACATACACACACACACACACATATATATATATATATATATATATATATATATATATATATATATATATATATATATATATATATATATTAAATTCAATAAGTGGAGTGATTCAGAATGTTTTTAATTGAAATCATGTGATTATATTCAAAGGTGTTTCTATTTAATATATATATGCTATATTCGAATTATGTAGTAAAAATTAGATTCATTATTTAAAGTCAAACCTTTACATTAAACTCGAAGATAGCTAGATTCGAATTCCAGTAAGCAAATTCGAATACCCATTCGAATCTATTGGTCTTAGACTCGAACCACACCATTCGAATCTATTAGATTCGAAATATGATTTTCGAATTTAATGATTAGATTTGAATATATTTCGAATCTAATTCCATTTCGAGTCTGTTCTAAGCATTTTCGAATCTGTTCTCAACATTCTCGAATCTGATCATATTTACAACTCTAAAACATGAATTTCTAAGGCATAAATCACAAATATGATCAATATTAAGCCTATGTTCGATTATATTAAACTTATTCTAGTTAAATTCCATAAAAATAACTTTAAATTCATAAAATTTAACAGATTCGAAATACCGTATATGTATAAAACGTAAAAATATAAAAATCTTACCTCAATTCGTATGAACTCACGCAGGAATTAGTATATTCGCGTAGTATTCTCCGAGATCTTCCTAACGGTATATATATCTTGATAATCGGACGGTCGGTTTAGGAGAAATTTTAGAGAGAAGGTAGAGAGAGAGTAGAGAGAAAGTTAGAGAGAGAGAGTTAGAGAGAGAGAGCAAAATCTGAGTTTTTTGAATATAATTCTCGTTTATATACGTCATCTAGTTATATTTGCTAGCTAACCCACTTTCATTTTTGTATATTATATCTCTTTTATTTAATTTTCTTTAATAATTTATTAATTCATAAATATAAATATTTATTTAATTTAATTAAATATTTCATTACTTAATTAAATTATAATTCAAATAATGTAACATCATTACATTATTGGCTCATAATATTACTGATTTTACGACTAGCTCAAAATTAGGTTGTTACATAAAGATGATAAGCTTAGTTTATGGATTGATACTTATTTTCATGTTAAGATTTCATTTATAATCCAAACTTCATGACTGAGACTAATTAACAAAATAAGTGATGAAAATTGATGAAGTTTACCTCAAATTTAGGATGATGTTGATGATGATGAACTTATGAAGAAGATGACAATAATGGTGATGATTTAATCTTCAAAATTCAACCCCATATTCTTTATAATAAAAATCCAGATTTTAGTGTGTGTTTTTGTATGTGTTTTGATAGGTTAGTGATAAAAAATGAAGAATTAATATCATACTTATATAAGGATTTATGATGGGTAATGTGATAATGGTTAACATGGTTGTATTCACATGGAATATGATCATAACCAATTCTTGTTGGGATTCCTTGCACACCTTAAAATTTCCTTCTTTTATTTAATTAATCTCTTTTAAGATGTCAATTTTCATGTTATGTGATTAAACCACTATATCTCACATATAATTAATTATAAAATCACCACATAGCCTTAACATTCGAATTTAAATTAAATTAAGTTACAGTGTGTAAGATAAAACGATAAAATTATGAATAGTTGTCTGCCTCTATATTTGCGGGTATTACAAGATTTACCATAGAAATTGATCGATCACCACAAGCTCAGAATCAATCAATCACAAAAAGAGAAACAATGAAATTAAGTGGGAGAAATCCATTTACGCAAGCTCAGAATCAATCAATCACAAAAAGAGAAACAATGAAATTAAGTGGGAGAAATCCATTTACGCATAAAAAGAGAAACATTGTATCTCCTTTGGCTATGCGTAAATCGATTTTCTCCACTTAATTTTGTTGTTTTTTCTTCTACCTGTGTTTGATTGATTATGGGGTTAATATTAAAAAAACCTACAATCTTTCATTGATTTATCGATTAAATCACTGGACTTTTTTTTTAACTGTTTAAGTCACCTAACAAATTTTGTATGATCTAAACCTATATAAATGACTGATTCATCAGGTTATTTAACCTAAATAACCGGCAACCATCTTTCTTCATTAACGTTCTCTTGGTCTTCAACAACGTTCATACAACAACGTTCTCTTGGTCTTCAATGTCTTCTTCTTCAAACTTGATGTATAGATCGAGTAATGTGAGTGATGAAACAATAGTATAGTATGTTGGTGTGGACAGCCTGTGTTGGAATGGACGATTTCATGGACAAATGACAATCCAGGAAGAAGATTTTATGGTTCCCCTAATTATAAAGTAAATTCTCTTGATTAGTTGAAATAGGTCTAGCATTTCTACTTAAATTGATGGATTTCTTCATAACAGAGAAAGGATTGCAACTATTTCAAGTGGCTTGATCCAGAATTACCCAACAATTGGTACAGAGATACCAGTTTTTAGATTCATAATAGTCTGGAGGTTTTGAAGAATGGAAATCATTATTCTCATGAAGTGGATCTGAAGAAGCAAGTGGAGTTGCTTCAACTGGCTGAAAACCAAAAAAAAAAAAAATAGAGTTCTTACTTAGGTGGATCATAGTGATGTTGATTTTACTATTTGTTTTGGTTATGTTCATGTAGATGTTTGTGTACCAAGTAATGTCAAGTAATTGTTATGTTTATGTAGATGTTGTTAGGGGTTTTGGTTATGTTTACATAGGTGGGTCAAGTATTGTAATGATGCCATCTAATGGTAGTGTGTGAACTTATCAAGTAATGTCAAAAATGAATTTTGTTGTTTAAAAGAACTTGATGTATTGAAGTAAGTTTGTTGTATTATCATTCATTGTGAACTATATTTGATTGTGAATCGTGCTTTGAATACGAACCGTGCTTTGAATACAAACGTTTCCTACACAAATCGTTTCCTCCATATGCGAACCATGGTTGAAGGGCTAGGGTTTTACGAAGCGTTTTTGTTGAAGTCAACAGAAGTGTTAAACGAAGCGTTTTACTCGTGGGGGTGGGTTTACCGGTGGAACCGGTTCTAGGTTATTTTATGTAGGTTTAGAAAATAAGTTCAGTAACTTAATCGATAAATCAGTGAAACATTGTAGGGTTTTTTCAATATTAACCCTTGATTATGTGCTTGTGGTGATCGATTTATTTTTATAGTAGATTTGGTCGTAAGACATTACATGCATTTTTATTTTATTTTTTTGGTTATCAGATTTGTGGTTGGAAGATGTTTGTTGCCGACAATGATCATGAAAAGAACAAGGTTTTTGGGTCTTCTTCGATTTCATTTATAACAAAAAATAGTTAATAGTTGATGAAAATATTGCGTATAAGTTCTAATTATTTTAATACCTTATTCAGTTTTAAGTGTTTATTGTGTTATTGTTGGTTGTCAAATTTCTTAAGAAAGTGAGATTTAGGTCTTGAAGTTTAGTATACAGATGCATAACTAGATTTTCTTGGCAACATTGCAAAGTATTTTTTGTGGCAAGTTCCACTAAAGTGGGTTTGGCCTATGATATGTGTGTTATTGTGTTCTTAACTAATTTCTTGGCAATTTTCATTTGATTTAAATATTGAATTTCTTTGATCTTTGCTTAGATATCCTTTTAAGAGACAAGTGAAAGATCGATTTTTTTATTTTCTCTATGAATCCAAAAGTTTGCTGGGTATAAATAACTTAAATGCACATGAGAATTTCGACCTTGTAACCTATTATAAACGTTGTATGTTTATTTGTATTTTTAATTATACATTAACCAAATCTGTACTGTTCCACTTTTTGATGAATGACACAAATTATCAACATGTATTGTTGTAGCAATGTACATATAAACATGTTAACGGATATGGTTCAACTTTTATATTCATCCCTTTTTTCGTCAAAATCAAAAAGAGATTTTCCTCTAACATTAAAATGATATAATGAACAAGGGATGCAAATACGCATAGATAACTTTACACGCATACAAAAGATCATTAAACATATCAGAAGAGTTGATAATGGTTAAAACAACTAGCCCCGTAAACAACAATTAATACAAAAAATTAAAAGGTACACATAACATATCCGAGGGGCTGATAATTGTTGAACAATGTTTTACTTATAAATGGGTTAATCGTCAAAAAAAATATACAATTAATTACCTTAAATGATTAAGTTTATTTGCAATAGAAAAATAATCGAACTATTAATTTTTTTTTTAATCATTTGAGAAATTTGGTTGTTTAAAAGATTAAATATATGTTTGCTTGCTTTAAATGGCAAATTACCAAGAAATGTAACATAAAATATAAAAATTGACAATAAAGGTAATATGAAATTTCTTAAGAAAAAAAACATAAAATTCAAAATGATATTGATAATCAATTAAGAAAGTAAATTATTATTTTATGCTCTTATTTTTGGTTTATTTTTATTGGCCTTAAATTTGAATTTTATATTTTTTCTCGGCAAAATAGAATTTTTCATTAACTTTTTCAGACAAAAAACATTTATGATACATTTGTATTTTACGTTACGTTTCTTGATAATTTTACTTACTTTAAACTTAAAAATTATATAAAATTAATTAATTTGATTAAAAACTAAAAGCAGGATCCCTCGTCTTAATCAACCGTTTCTTGACAATAAGTGTTTAATTTTTTTTTTTTATTATAAATAAACTTAAACGACGATGAAGAAGAAAAACAAAAAAAACATCCTTCGTCTTAATCAACTAGTGTAATACCCGTGCGGTGCACAGGATACTACTTTTTTATTAGTTACATTGAAAAGTTTGAAACTATTCTACGAAACAAACAATGACCAATTAGCACATATGATATTCGTTTCTATTACATTTATTATTTAACAATACACAACAAACACAAGCTCATTTTATGATCAGGTAAAATACTTTCAACCGAACAATAATCATGTTTGAGGAAAACATATTTTTATAACGCATTCCTCGTTTTCATAAAATGAGCCCAATACCCGTGCAATGCACGACATAATGTTATAATTTAATCTGTTGTTCAAACGTACGCAGAATTACGAGTTACAACCATTCGAAGCATATAACATACCCAATAATATGCACACAGGAAATAACAATTAATAAGACATTATGGTTCAAATAACATAACATACATAAACCAAGAAAGTATGAAATATTAATAAAGCATCAACACAATAGAAATCTTCTAATGTTCTCTGCTTCAGGTATTACAGGTTCGATAACTATCTTCGTCAGATCCGTAGAAAACAGCACGTTCACTGAAAATCATGTAATACAAAATTAGCAAAATAGAAATTCGAAACAACACATACAAAACATAAAATGAAAGTAATCAAATTTTTTGATAACATACTTGTATCAAAATGCACAAGAGTAACGCATGAAACATATATGATAGACCTTGCCAGGATAGCACGATAAAATCTAACATGCTTCGTATCCGACGTGTCATACAACTTTAACTTTATCTTGTATCCGCTGTAAAAAAAGAATAGTTGCAAGTAACATAACATTGTATTGTACACATATCACACGTAAGAACACAACATACACAAAAAAAAAATACGTTAACATACCTGTCATCCTGTAAGAAAACTTCAAACGAAGAGCTCAAGTTTAGATATGAAGCGCTAATTCGACGACCAGATACGATTTTTCCAACAACATCTGACACAAGGTAAATGAGTAATAAAGAAGGTAACGTATTAGCGCATTAGATGACCAGGTAAAAAACAACACACGAAGGACGTATTAAGTAATATGGACGTACCGATCAATAGTCGTGAACTCGTCAGTTTATCCACAAAACTTTTTAACGATGGTACCAATGGATACAAAGGGACCATGCGATCGATAGCAACTGTAACAGGTGCAATTGTTGTCTTCTTAGTAAAAAGTATGTGTTAATATGAAATCCCGTATATATTCAGCACCTTGACGTTTTTCTCATCAAACACATGAAGAAACAAGCTCAATAAATGTGTTTATAATAAGAAAGAAGACAATATGAATGTTGGTGAAAATGGAAGAACAGTGGCGGCTCCAAGAGAAGATTCAAATGTAGGTCAACCGTGTATATTAAAAAAGCAACCCTAGGAGCCTTTATAGGCTCATTTAATTAACTTACAAGACTTGGCAACAATGGCCCCTACACTATTACATAAGAAAGAAATTACATAGAAATAAATACAAGACACATTACAATGTTAATAAATATTACAAAATAACTCCTAGGATCGAAATAATTAATCTAACAATCTCCCCCTTTTCGATCACTTAGGAGGTCCTGGAACTCGCGCATGATTTGTTGATTCACGAAGACCAAGTATGACATCGAAACGTCTGGTTACTTGTCTTGTATGTAGCCGCTCGTTCAGGTAGTCTATGCCGCTGAGTGTATTTTGTATCTCCGTAGGTGAGCATCTCTGTTCAGGATCTGGTTGAGCATCATAATCTTGTACTTTCTTTGTGAGAGCAGCTCGAACCAATCGAAGTGTACCATCGGAATAGCAAGGTAGATCCTCAAAGCGCATATACCTTTTGTAGCCCTTGTGATTCACAAAAATAACACCCGGATCTCCTTTAAGTATAACTCTGTAGGCCGGGTGGTGGGCTAAAAGAAAACTATCTTGTTCTGGTGCTCGTAGGCCCACCTTAACCATAGCACTCTCGATCGCCATCTGAAAATCTCTTAAGCACATTATGATCGATCGGCGATTCATGCTTTGAACTAAGGCACCTACAGCTGTCATGTGGGATAGACGTTTTCTGATTCGATTTTTCAGACTGTTGTGAAGGAACTCAACGTCATCCGCTCTTATGTAGTCAAGGTCATACTCAAAGATGTCATCTCCCGTACCATCTTCTCTTTCCACTTGATAGGAGGGATAGAATACTTTGGCTCTTTTGCACATGGTAATTGATTTGAGTTTTTTAATCTTTGACTTTGACACCTTAGACCTTTGTTCCCGGAGCATCAATTGGTAGTATTCGGCCTGTTCAGCTTTGGAGACATTTGTAAGTTCCATGAGTAGGCGTCTGCTGAAGGCTCCAGGTTTCTTTCTGAATACCATCTTGAATCTTTCTTCTAGATATGGATTCTGAAATTGCTCCGGGGGAAAGTTCTGCAGGAATTCTTTCAGGCATTGAACGGGGGGTTCTTCGATTTCGTCCTTTTTAGCTTCAAGAAGCTTTATGATAGTCCCCCGCCGTTCTTGACGCATTTGATCTTTTTCGCTCTGCGGCAGTGTGTGAACTTTTCCTTTGTCGGTCTATTCCCAGAATAGTGTCGTCTTTTATCGTCACTCAAGGACCCTCGGAGTTTCATCGAAGCCAGCTACCCTTTTGTTTGGGAGGGACTAGCGTTGGGTTGTTGGACGGTGGAGGCTTTGGGGATATAGTGGCTGACTGTAGTGGGGATTCTTGTTTAGTGATGGGGAGCTTCATGGATAGAGGTAGTTCTTCCTGTTGGGTCTCTGGGCTGGTGAATTCACGGAAATCGAAGGAAGAGGATGAGCGGATTTTTTGGTTGGAGAGTCAGGTTCAGGCTTAGGAGTTAAAAGTGGTTGGTTGTCCTCGGTATCAGAATCTGAATCAGAAACTAATATGATTTCAACCTTCCCGTGTGGCTCCTCAAATTCTACCATGGCTGTCATTGGATCCAGTGGAGCTGGACCCTCGACCATCGGCTCGACTTCAATCAGCATGAACTCCTGAGCTTCCTGTGACTTTTCCCCCGACCCCTGAAATTCAGACCCCTCGGCGGTCTCTGCTCCCCCTGTACCCAGCATGGGCTCCTCAAATTGTACTTTTCTGCGCTTCTCCCCCTCATGACGATCAGGGTCGTCCTGGTCGTCATGTTTTCTTTTGAGGGTTTCGGCCTGAGCGCGGCATTGGAGATCAATAACTGCCGACTCGAGGCGATCCATCCTGGAATTTAGCTGCTCCTGGACCTGAAGGATTAGGCGATTGAGTGCGTCCAGTTTGTCAGAGAGCTCCGCCATTTGTAGTTGGACTGAGTGAGATCCTTGTGAGGGGCCGGCTTCGGAGGCGACACCCTTACCCTTTATAAGAGAAAGAAGGGCGGTATGTCGTTCCTCGGCTGCCTCCCTTTGGGCGTCAAGGTCAGCCCGGGTGATAACGCCGGCAGCACGTAAGGCTGCCGTTAACATCTCCAAATTGATGGGGAGATGGCCGGAAGTGGACGGCGTAGATTGAGCCACTCCCGGTCTTCCTTCCGTCATCTCTGGCTCCACTACGGGATGCTCAGATCTGGAAGTTTCGGGAGCTGCCACGGAGGCAGCTCTTGGGGATGCCACAAAAGCATCGTGCACGGGGTCTGTTTGTGGGGATGGAATCGTGGGCGAAGGAAGTTCGGTCACGTGGGGAGGAGTGTGACCTCTTTCAACACCGCCACTCTCCGAATGAGAGGGCGATGGCGTATGTGGAAGATCCCCGTGTAATGAAGTGGTTTCCCTTTGAGGGGAAACCAAGTGGATGGTTGGGGATGTGGCGACCGCTGGACTAACGGTCTTATGAAGTGGTGTCCGGCTGATAGGGCTTGGTTCACCCTCAGATTGCATATCCCTCGGCCTTACAACAGAGACGGTTCGTTCAGAATCCGCCGTCTCTGCCGTCTCACCTACGGCTCCCTCCCTTACACTCTCAGCCTCCCTCTCACCATAACCCAGTGATTGTTGTACTTCCATCCTTTCTCCCTCGTTCTCACTCTCATGCTGCTCACCGTCGGACTGGTTAGTCTCAGTCGATTCAGACTGAGACTCATCCGGATAATTTTCTCTCATATAGTCCCTTACCCGATCTGTACCCCTTGACCTTGTCAGAGTTGATAATGGAATCTTCATTACCTGTACCGTTGGTGCCCCTTTTGGCAAAGTCAGTTTCTGGATAGCGACGGTTGGATAGACATCAGCTTCTGGACGCTCATGAATGTCTTCGTCCTGATCCATGGCGTATTGTATGATGAGCTGAAGGAATCGTTGATAGGTGACATACTTGCGTCCTTTCTTCGTGCTCCTTTCCACGTGGACTCTTCTTAATTCTTCAAAGATGAAAGCCGCATAGTCCACGTGTCGATCGTAGGCAAAGCCAGCGAACATGGCTAAAACCTGGGCCGATGCTGAGTCATGACCAGAATGTTTGGCTGTCAGGCACTTGTTGAGTACATCGAAGAGAATTCTCCAGTGGGACTGAAGGTTCTTGGTGCGAAAGTCGGATGGTTTGGTAAGGGATCCGTCATACCCTAGGTTTTGAATTTCAGAAAGGGCTTCTGAGACGGATGGGTTTGGATCGAACGAGTTAATGGAGGGAATGTAGTCTTGGATGGGAAAACGAAGGATGTGACGATTGGCTGTGGTTGTGACTTTGACTGGAACGCAGTCAATGGTGGAGGTGAAGTGAGGTTCGGGGTCGGTTAAGAATTGTAGCCTGTTCCAGAATTGTTGTAGGTAAATCTGGGGAACAGCGATGGCTGTGGAAAGGGCATAATATATGGGATGGCGGGTGAGAATGTCAAATGCTAGGGTTTGGGATTCTTTTGGAAGGATAGAGACGTCGAGTTGCCAGTTATGGGGGATAAACTCGACAAACTCGGCGCTCGGCAAGATGGCTTCTTCGGGTAACTGAGCGTTATTATTCGGAATTGGCGGATGGGGAATGGTAAGAACGATTGTGGGGTCCATTTTCCTGCAAAGTGCAACACAGTTAGAATCATAAGACTCGATATGATAAAGCATTGATGTGAAGTCTAGATGAGTGTGAAATAGAAATTGTCTGATCTGTTTAGCATCGGGTCTTTATTAGTAGAATAAAATTCTACTAACAAAGTCCAAAGTCAATCGTTAAGAGACCGATGTTAGATAAGACCGTTTCACTCAAACACTGATCCTAACTCTAATCAATGGTGCACTTGGATGGAACTATTTTTTTGTGATTTTTAATTTATATGAAAATGCAGAAATGGAAAAAATGAAAAATAAAAAAAAATCCTAAGTGTGGATTTCGGATGGTCCGAATTCGGATGAACAGTGTCACCGAATTCGGATCAGTCCGAAATCGGATGTTGCATGAATGATGTTTGGGGGGTTCGAATTCGGATGAGTTGAAAACAGGAACCGAGTTCGGATGATGGTCCGAAATGTGAATGGAATGAATGAAAGTGGTCCGAAGTCGGATGGTACCCAGAATTCGGATGGGAACAGAATTCGGATATCATCCGAATTCGGATGAACAGAGGTGAATAGACTTAGACTATATTCAAGTTTTGAAGATTTTGACCCTGCTTTGATGGTCCGAATTCGGATCAACAGTGACCCGAATTCGGATCAACAGTGGTCCGAATTTTGGTTTGTACTTTTGAAAATTTTTGAAGTTAGTCTAAGTCGGACATCCGAATTCGGGTGGTGGTCCGAATTCGGACACCCGAAACTGCATGAGTGCAGTTAATGTTCATGCAAAAATAAACGTGAACAGTTAAATGTTTAACAAAAATGCATGAAATTTCAGATCCTAGTCTAAAACAAGTTACTCAACATTTTATCTAACTACAGCTAAAGAAAAATAACACATTTCAGTACCCTAAATGTATAAAAACCGAAAATAAAAACTATAAAAGTTTTGAAAATTAAACAAGCAATATACGAAGTTAAAAACGAAAATAAAGAAAGAAATATGTTACCTGGTAGTGCCGAAGAAGGAAAATGCAAGAAAAACGAAAGATTATGATGTTCCAAAAGCTTGAAGTGGTAACAATGGTGGTTTGGGGCGGTGGTGTCGACGGGAGGGAAGGAGAAGAAGAAAGAAATATCTTGAAAGTGAAGGAAGATGAGTTGACCAGTTGACCAACCCATTATATAAACTCGCGCGGGTCATGGGTCGGGTCTGAGATCCGCGCCCCAAATGGAAGATGGGCCGCCGGTT
>JAANYP010001156.1:0-12573 GCA_020465985.1 Centrapalus pauciflorus
TTAATTCCGTCCTCGGAATTAACTAAGGCAGAAATAACTTCGGATACTTTTGTCTAATCTCGTCTTCTCGTTCCCAAGTTTGTGCAGATCCCTTATGATATTTCCATTGAACTAACACCATTGGGATTTCCTTGCTACGCAATTTCGAAACTTTATGGTCGATAATACGCTCGGGCTCTTCTTCGTACCGCAACTGCTCATCTAATTGCACGTCTTTCCAAGGAATCACGGCTTCAGCGTCAGCCAAACACTTTCGAAGATTACTCACATGGAATACATCATGAATCCCAATCATTTCGGCAGGCAGCTTTAGTCTGTAGGCTTGCAACCCTATACGTTCGAGAATTTCAAAAGGACCCACAAATCGAGGGCTCAACTTCCCCCGTTTGCCGAACCTTACAATTCCTTTTCTTGGCGAAACTTTCAGCAACACTTTATCTCCAACTTCAAACGCAATCGGCTTGCGTCTTCTATCATGATACTTCTTTTGTCTGTCTTGAGAAGTCTGTATCCGCTGCCGTATTAATTATAGCTGATCATGGGCTTCTTGCAGAATTGCTGGTCCAGAGATCGGGCGTTCACCTGTTTCCCTCCAACAGGTTGGAGTTCTGCATCGACGTCCGTACAAAAGCTGATATGGAGGCATACCAATAGTCGAGTGATAACTATTGTTATATGCAAACTCCACAAACGGCAAGTGAGTATCCCAACTTCCACCGAGATCAATTACACAGGCACGTAACATATCTTCTAGGGTCAAAATTGTCCTCTCACTTTGCTCGTCAGTTTCTGGATGATAAGCGGTGCTCATCTTGAGTTCAGTTCCTAGTCCAGTCTGAAAAGCCTTCCAAAAACGTGAAGTAAATCTGCTGTCACGGTCGGATACTATAGACAATGGCACACCATGTCTAGTCACAATTTCTTTTACGTACAATTCAGCTAACTTTTCGAGGCGTTCATCTTCACGTATGGGTAGGAAATGGGCTGACTTAGTAAGTCGATCCACTATTACCCATATAGAGTCATGATTCCGCTTTGACCTTGGCAGCTTCGTCACAAAGTCCATGGTTATGTGGTCCCACTTCCATTCCGGAATTGGCAATGGTTGTAGTTCCCCATACAGCTTCTGATGTTCAGATTTGACTTGTAAGCAAGTCATACAATTTTCTACATATCGCCCCACGTCCTTCTTCATTCCAGGCCACCAATATTCCGTCCTTAAATCTTGATACATTTTGGTAGAACCAGGGTGTATCGAGAATTTCGACATATGAGCTTCCGACAGAATTCGATCCCGAATACCTCCTAATCTGGGAACCCATATTCTATCCAAAAACCGTCTAAGACCACGATTATCAAGAGTCAGCTGGGTCACATAAGTAATCATGCGTTCAGATTTCAAGTTCTCATCCCGAATGGCTTCGGTTTGAGCGGCAATAATCGATTCAGACAAAGCAGACTCCAATACAACAGGAGTCAAGGCATAACATCGGGAATAATGGTCTTGTCCGGCTTTGCGGCTTAGGGCATCTGCTACAATGTTTGCTTTACCTGGATGGTAAAGGATTTCACAGTCATAGTCTTTAATCAATTCCATAGATCGCCTTTGTCGCATATTCAGCTCTTTCTGGTCAAATATATACTTCAAACTTTTGTGATCGGTATATAACTTGCATCTAGTCCCATACAGATAATGCCGCCAAATCTTCAGTGCGAAAGTCACGACTGCAAGCTCCAAGTCATGCGTCGGGTAATTCTTTTCATGCGCCTTTAGCTGCCTTGATGCGTAGGCAATTACTTTATCCCTTTGCATCAATACACAGCCTAATCCCATCTTAGATGCATCACTATAGACTACAAAATCATCATTACCCTCAGGTAAGGCCAAAATCGGCGCTTCTACTAGCTTACATTTCAGAGTCTCAAAGGCTCGATCTTGAGGTTCATTCCATTCAAACTTGACTTCTTTCTTCGTCAGGCTGGTTAAAGGCACCGCAATCTTGGAGAAATCACGGATAAATCTTCTGTAATAACCCGCAAGACCCAAGAAACTCCGAACTTCAGATACATTTTTCGGCGCTTCCCACTTCTGAACCGCCTCAACCTTTGACGGATCTACGGCTATTCCCTCACCGGAGACAATATGCCCTAAAAACTGCACTTGGCGTAACCAAAATTCACATTTGGAGAATTTTGCATAGAGTCGTTCCTTTCGTAACAATTCTAGCAATTCTCGCAAATGCATCGCATGATCAGATTCAGATTTGGAGTAAATCAAGATGTCATCAATAAAGACTATCACTGATTTATCCAGCATTGGTCCACATACCCTATTCATGAGGTCCATAAATGCGGCTGGGGCATTTGTGAGACCGATCGGCATTACGAGAAACTCAAAATGACCGTAACGAGTACGAAATGCAGTCTTCGGTACGTCAGACTCAAATACTTTGAGTTGATGGTAACCAGATCGGAGATCGATCTTTGAGAAGTAGCTAGCCCCTTGCAGTTGATCAAACAAGTCGTCAATTCTTGGCAGAGGGTATCGGTTCTTGATTGTTACTTTATTCAGCTCCCGATAATCTATACACATGCGAAAGGTACCATCCTTCTTCTTAACGAAAAGAACCGGAGCACCCCAAGGAGAAGTACTCGGACGAATAAACCCTTTTTTCCAGTAATTCCTGCAACTGACTCATCATTTCCTTCATTTCATTCGGAGCAAGACGGTAAGGGGCTTTCGCGATAGGAGCAGCACCCGGTACAAGGTCAATATGGAATTCGATTTGACGATCTGGTGGCAAACCAGAGATGTCATCCGGGAACACGTCAGGGAAATCTCGAACTATAGGAACATCGGACACGGTCTTTTTAACTTCCTTATCATCTAAGGCATATGCTAAATAGGCGGCACAACCTTTGGTTAGGCACTTTCGGGCTTTCAGTACAGAGATGAGACCTAAATCTCTAGTCTTTCTATCGCCATAAACATAACGTTCATTTCCTTCGGGGGTTCTAATTCTAATTATCCTTTTTGCACAAAGGATTTCAGCATTGCTCATCATTAGCCAGTCCATTCCTATAATAACATCGAACTCCCTAATCCACATCGGTATCAGGTCAACGTCCGAGGAGAAGTCATCAATCACTAGCTTACAGGAACGAAAGATTCTATTCACAGTCACAAAATTCGAGCTAGCTGTTTCTATGTCTAAGGGTGCAGGTAACATCACAGGGGCAAAATCAAACTGTCTGGCAAACTTTTCAGACACATATGACAGATTAGAGCCAGAGTCAAATAAGATTAAGGCAGGCATATCATTAACAAGAAATGTACCCGTGACGACATCAGCAGTCTCTTTTGCCTCTTCGGCTGTCATCTGGAAGGATCTCGGTTGATTCCTCGGAGCAGAGGAACCCTTAACTGATTGCTGAGGTGAAGATGTGGGCGGAGGAACATATCGAGGCCGAGTACAATCTTTAGCATGATGCCCCAACGTAACGCAATTTCGACAAGCCTCATCGCGTCTAGGACATTCTGACCTGTCGTGACCATTCTGTTTACAGCAGTAACACTTAACGAACGCAGGATCGCATTTCCCTTCGTGAATTTGCTTGCAGCGAGGACAAGCAGGTTTTGGCGTCGAGGACACAGCATACGACTTAGCTTTCTTGGATGACTGCTTATCTCCCTTCTTCGAACTTTCATACTTCCTTTCAGCTTTCTCAGATTTCTCCTTCTTATTAGATTTGGCAATGAAAGGACATGCGCGCTCAGGATAGATTTCAAGCTCACCTACCCTAGCAATTTCCACTGCCTCAATATAACTTTTCGGTCTGCCGGACTTCACAAACTTCCGGATTTCTCGATCCAGACCATCCACAAACAAATCCCTTCTTCTTTCGTCAGTATCAACGGGGTGATCAGATAATAGTGAGAGCCTGGTAAATTCCAGCTCATAGTCCGTCACGGATCTTGTACCTTGCTGAAAAGATAGCAGGGTTTTCTCCATCTGGCGCTTGACATCCTGGGGGCAGTATTTCTCCTTCAAATGAATCTTAAATTGTTCCCAAGTAATGGATTTCTCCATTGCTTCAGACATGGGATTCGTAATCGACTTCCACCAACGGCCAGCTCCATCTTCCAACATTCCTGTTGCAAACGTCACCTTGTCTTCCTCATTACACTTGGAGAGTTTGAACGCTTTCTCCACATTCGCGACCCAGTCCATAGCCTTAACAGGATCAGATGACCCCGCAAACGTACGAGCTCCACACTTTTTGAAATCAACAAACGTACACTCACGTCCTACCTTAACGTGATGGTCAGATGAGTCAGTCTCACTTTCATCAGAGGACACACGTCTATGCTTCCTCTTCCTGTCTTTCTTTGGCTTTGCTAACATTTCTTCCTTATGCTTCAGTTCTAATTCTTGTAACTTAAGTTCCCGCAACCTAAGTTCTTCTTCACGGTGCTTAAATTCCATTTCACGCTGGTTAACTTCATCAGTCTGCATCACTGCTTTACCCTTGGTCAACAGATCCTTAATCTCCCTAAATCTGTCTTCAACTGCCATATCAGTCTGCAGTCGGTTCCTATCCATCATAAGCTGCATTTGCCTACGGTTATCCTCATTCAACTTATGAACGAGGTCAATCAATTGAGCCTGCTGGGGAGGCACAGGGGTGGCAGTACTGCTTGAGTCATTAGCAGTGTTCTCAGGGTCAGTGCCTAAGTCCTCTACGTGAACAGATTCTTTGTGTTGATCAGCTGCAGCATCAGCAGCTTTATCAACCCTTGAGGAACCGGCATCAGTCGGATTCTTATCAGCCATTGGCTGAAAAATATAAAGGAAATAGTTATTATTTCCTAATTCAATAAGCACAATTCAAGTCATAATTCCTACATCAGATAATCATATCTAAATTCATAGATATGAAGGCAGTCAGTCAATCAGACAGATACAAAGTCAAGTCAAAGTCAAGTCAAGGTCAAGTCAGTATTAAGCAGTCAATCCCTTCCCAATCCTATCAGTCATCAATTGCCTATCTTAGGTCAAGTTGTGTGGGTAGTCCTTTACTAATTAGGTTACCCTAGGCCTCGGTGACTTGTTCGGGAATTCAGAGTCACATAGTCCATATCATACCAGTAGTTTAAGTATCGGGTGGCCAATCCGATGATTAAACTGCTGCTCTGATACCAACTTTGTAACATCCAATTTTCCACAAACAGTACACGTCATAATATTTCATTTCATAAATAATATTAATTGTTTGATACCACAGGCCCATCAGCAAAATACTTAATTACAACAATAATTTAAAGATCAAATGGTGGTCTAACTAGCTTCTAAATCTTCGATCAGAGTGCGGAAGACTGAACAAGCTACCCGAGACCGCATCGTCTTTACAAAATAGGCATCAACAAAAGTCCAAGGTCTGCTATTCATCAAAATCCAGATTCACTTAGCCTGGGGTGAACTACCTGCTATGATCTTGCCTTTATCAGCTTTTCCTGAAAAGGAATTGTCATGACAGAGTAAGCTAACAAAGCTTAGTGAGTTAACAGAGTTCCACTAAATACCACACACATATAACATACTATCAGATCCTGTCGGTCAACACGTCAGAGACGGCAATTAGGTTGGGAGACAACCCGGTCAGTATTCCCATATGTAAGGCCGAAGCCCTACGGGAAGTGTATGGAAACAAGTCAGATAGGAAAGGAATCTGCAGAATTCCCTCCTGTGAATGGAGATCTCACATTCGGTCCGGTCGGATGATGCAATATGCAACGGCAAGTATATAAACAGTCAAGTAAGCAGTAAGCATGATGCGTATTTACATAAAATATAAAAGTGAACATGCAATCAAGGCATTTCAAATGTCTAGTTCAGTAATGGCAACATACGTTTCTATGATACAATGTAGTATTAAAGAAACATGCAGCAATCAATCAGTAGTTTCCATACAGTCAGTACATTCACCAATAAGTATCAAAATATATGTAAGTAATTAATGAAATCTGTCACTCACAGTGGTCCGTAGTCAGATAATGCTTAACGAGTTAAGCGGTTCAGTTTACTCTGTCAAAACGACGGGATCCTGCATTTCAGTTTCAAGTCTGAGTCATAATCTATATAACCCTAGTTATGTATTCAGGTCATTGTCAATTTTGGCTGTCGAGTCTGAGGTAGTTCCTATCGTCCCAAAGTGAGTCTTATTCTTAACAGATCAATATGATACCTAATTACACATATGTGTGGCCTTGCAACGAGGCCAATCGTATTACTAACTAGGTGAATCATGACATTCATTTTCTAAGAGTTCATTCAATATTAAATGATACCTTTAATACAATAGGTTGTTTAATCACTTAATCTGATTTAGGAATTGATGTTTTGACTTGGAATTGAACCAGATTTCAAATTTGGGATGCTAGAATCGAACCCTAGCCAATTCGAATCTATAGATTCGAACAAGGGACTAGATTCGAATGGCTTATTAGATTCGAATAGGCTGAATAGTTTCGAAGGCAAAGACTAGATTCGAATGCACACTCATAGACTCGAAGCTTTTAAATTCTAGGGACAGATTCGAAGCCATAGAGACTCGAATCCCACACACAGACTCGAGACATACATATAGATTCGAACCATGGCTAGACTCGAAGCACATAGATTCGAACATGTACACCCTCGAATCTAGGTGACTAGATTCGAGACTAGCATATAATTCGAGTCTAGATGAATCTCTCGAATCTGATCAACTTGTTCATCGTTTTCTCCAGGTTCTATCAACTAAACAAGAGCATAAATGATAGAAAAATGGTTACTAACCTTCGTCCCAGCTATATTCTTCGACTATGAATGATTCCCAAGCAAGAACAGGTCCTAAACGAGGGCAAATCAGCTTCAAATGAAGGAAAAATGAACAGATTCGAAAATGCTCTTCAAAACCGAGCCAAAAGTCAGAAAAACGGTCGATCTTACCTCAAATTCGGACGAAATCAAACACGAGATGGTAGATTCGCGAAGAACTCGACGATCTCTATTCAATGGCGTATAAAACACGAGGATCCAACGGTTCGATTTAAAGAAAAGCTAGAGAGAAGGAGGAGAGTGTAGAGAGAGAAGGAGAATCAACTTTCCAAACTTTGAAAAGTGAGGAGTGTAACTCCTATTTATAGGGAAATAGGGAAAATCTGATATTCTACTGAATTTTTCTGGAATTGTCCAACTTTTATTTCCCGACAAACCGATTTGCATTTCAGATGCAAATTATTAGCAAAGGAGTTCTAAATCTGCAACAATTGTCTTTTAGTAAATTTTAACTCATTTTAGTCAGTTTCGATATTTTCAGTCATTAAATTGTCATTTAGCTGAATTTTAATTATAACTTAATATAATTAGTTATTTCAGATTCACATTATCAGCTATTTACTAATAATTGGATAAAATTTGCTTTATTATCCAAAGACTGATGCTGAAATATATATACTTATTAAATTTCGGGCCGTTACATGCTGGTACCTCGACTGTTGGTAAAGCTGCTGATGCTGCAGCTGATCAACACAAAGAATCTGTTCATGTAGAGGACTTAGGCACTGACCCTGAAAATACTGCTAATGATTCAAGCAGTACTGCTACGCCTGTGCCTCCCCAGCAGGCTCAATTGATTGACCTCGTTCATAAGTTGAATGAGGATAACCGTAGGCAAATGCAGCTTATGATGGATAGGAACCGACTGCAGACTGATATGGCAGTTGAAGACCGATTTAAGGAGATTAAGGACTTGCTGACCAAGGGTAAAGCAGTGATGCAGACTGACGAAGTAAACCAGCGTGAAATTGAATTTAAGCGCCGGGAAGAAGAACTTAGGTTGCGGGAACTTAAGTTACAGGAGCTAGAGTTGAAATATAGGGAAGAGATGTTGGCGAAGCCCAAAAAGGATCGGAAGAGGAAACATAGACAGGAGCCCTCTGATGATAGTGAGACTGATTCCTCTGACCATCACGTTAAGGTGGGACGAGAGTGTACGTTCGTAGACTTTAAGAAATGTGGGGCTCGTACGTTTGCGGGGTCATCTGATCCTGTTAAAGCTATGGACTGGGTCGCGAATGTGGAGAAAGCGTTTAAACTCTCCAAGTGTGGTGAAAAAGACAAGGTCACATTTGCGACGGGAATGTTGGAAGATGGAGCTGGCCGTTGGTGGAAGTCTATTACGAATCCCATGTCTGAAGCAATGGAGAAATCCATTACTTGGGATCAATTCAAGATTCATCTGAAGGAGAAATACTGCCCTCAGGATGTTAAGCCCCAGATGGAGAAAACCCTGCTATCGTTTCAGCAAGGTACAAGATCTGTAACAGACTATGAGCTGGAATTTACCAGGCTCTCGCTGTTATCTGATCATCCTGTGGACACTGATGAAAGGAGAAGGGATTTGTTTGTGGATGGCCTGGATCGAGAAATCCGGAAGTTTGTGAAGTCCGGTAGACCGAGAAGTTATATCGAAGCGGTTGAAATTGCTAGGGTAGGTGAACTTGAAATCTATCCTGAGCGAGCATGTCCTTTTATTGCTAAATCTAGTAAGAAGGAAAAATCAGAGAGAGCTGAAAAGAAGAATGAAAGTTCGAAGAAGGGAGATAAGCAGTCTTCCAAGAAAGCTAAGTCATATGCTGTGACCTCGGTGCCAAAGCCTGCTTGTCCTCGCTGCAAGCAAATTCATGAAGGGAAATGCGATCCTGCGTTCGTTAAGTGTTACTGCTGCAGACAGAACGGTCACGATAGGTCAGAATGTCCCAAGCGCAGTGAGGCTTGTCGTAACTGCATCACGTTGAGGCACCATGCTAAAGATTGTACCCGACCTCGATTTGTTCCTCCGCCAACATCTTCACCTCAGCAATCAGTCAAAGGTTCTTCTGCCCCGAGGAATCAACCAAGATCTTTCCAGATGACAGCCGAAGAGGCAAAAGAAACTGCTGATGTCGTCATGGGTACATTTTTTGTTAACTCTATACCTGCTTTAATCCTATTTGACTCTGGCTCTAATCTGTCATATGTGTCTGAAAAGTTTGCTAAACAGTTTGATTTTGCCCCAGTAATGTTACCTGCACCCTTAGACATAGAAACTGCTAGCTCGAATTTTGTATCTGTGAATAGAGTCTTTCGTTCTTGTAAGCTGGTAATCGATGACCTCTCCTCGGACATTGACCTGATACCGATGTGGATTAGAGAGTTCGATGTTATTATAGGAATGGACTGGCTAATGATGAATAATGCTGAAATCCTTTGTGCCAAAAGGATAATTAGAATTAGAACCCCCGAAGGAAGTGAACGTTATGTTTATGGTGACAGAAAGACTCGGGATTTAGGTCTCATTTCTGTAATGAAAGCCCGAAAATGCCTAACCAAAGGTTGTTCCGCCTATTTAGCATATGCCATAGATGCTAAGGAAGTTAAAAAGACCTTGTCTGATGTAACATCCAAGTTTCCACAAACAGTACACGTCATAATATTTCATTTGATTAAGTAATAAATATTACTAATTGTTTGATACCACAGGTCCATCAGCATGAATACTTAATTACAACAATATATTAAAATCAAATGGTGGTCTAACTAGCTTCTAAATCTTCAATCAGAGTGCGGAAGACTGAACAAGCTACCCGAGACCGCATCATCTTTTCAAAATAGGCGTCATCAAAAGTCTAAAAGTCTGCTATTCATCAAATGTCCAGAATCACTTAGCCTGGGACGAACTACCTGCTAGGGTCTTGCCTTTATCAACTTTTCCTGTAAAAGAGTTGTCATGACAGAGTAAGCTAACAATGCTTAGTGAGTTAACAGAGTTCCATTAGTTACCACACACATATAACATACTATCAGATCCTGTCGGCAATACGTCAGAGACGGCAAAAAGGTTGGGAGACAACCCAGTCGGTATTCCCATGTGTAAGGCCGAAGCCCTACGGGAAGTGTATGGAAACAAGTCAAATAGGAAAGGAATCTGCAGAATTCCCTCCTGTGAATGGAGATCTCACATTCGGTCCTGTCGGATAATGCAATATGCAGCGGCAAATATTTATACAGTCAAGTAAGCAATAAGCATGATACGTATTTACATAAAATGTAAAAGTGAACATGCAATCAAGGCAATTCAAGTGTCTAGCTTCAGTAATGTCAAAAGTACGTTTCTATGATACAATATAGTATTAAAGAAACATGCAGCAACAATCAGAAGTTTCCATACAGTCAATACATTCACCAATAAGTATCGAAATATATGCAAGTAATTAATGAAATCTGTCACTCACAGTGGTCCGTAGTCAGATAATGCTTAACGAGTTAAGCTGTTCAGTTTACTCTGTCAAATCGGTGGGTTCCTGCAGTTCAGTTTCAAGTCTGGTATAAATTAATGTCAAGTTTGTGTCATAATCTATATAACCCTAGTTATATATTCAGGTTATTGTCAATTCTGGTTATCGAGTCTGAGGTAGTTCCTATCGTCCCAAGGTGAGTCTATTCTTATCAGATTAATACGATTCATCTATTTACAGATGTGTGGCCTTGAAACAAAGCCAATCGTATTACTTAGCAAGGTGAATAGGACATACACATACTAAAGGCTCATACATAGTCGGTTAATTTATTTGTGCATAAAATAGTTATGCAACATGAACTTGTGAGTTTTATCATAATCATATTATTCTTTTAATTACAATAGGTTGATTAATCACTTAATCTGAATTTAGGAATTTAACTTTGGCTAGGAACAAACACAGATTTGAATTAAGGAAGCTAGATTCGAGCCATGCCTAATTCGAATCTATAGATTCGAAACATACACACATAGAATCGAAGACATACATAGTTCCAAGCATTCATTCGAGACTAAGGAGATAGATTCGAAACTACACATATTCGAATCTAATTAATAGAGTCGAAATTCACATCACTTTCGAGACTAAGGAATCAGATTCGAAGCCATATAGACTCGAATCCCACACACAGACTCGAGACACACCCACATAGATTCGAACTCACAGATTCTGATCCATACAATTCGAGTCTAGTGATTTCGAGTCTGTTCATGGATCTCTCGAGTTTGTTCTACATGTTCAACAATTTTCCAGATTTTTAACTACTAAACTTGAACATAAATGAGGGAAAAATGGTTACTAACCTTCGTCCAAGTTATATCCTTCGACTAAGGATGATTTCCAAGCAAAACAGGTCCTAAACGGAAGCAAATCAGCTTCAAATGAAGGGAAAATGAGCAAACTCGAAATTGCTCTTTCAAAACCGAACCAAAAGACAGAAAAGGGGTCGATCTTACCTCAAATCCGGACGAAATCAAACATGTAATGGTAGATTCGTGAAGAGCTCGACGATCTCTATCCGATGGCGTATGAATCACGAGAATCCGACGGTTCGATTAGGAGAAATGCTAGAGAGAAGGACAATCTTAGAGAGAGAAGGAGGAGAGCCCAAGTTTCCAAACTTATGAAATGAGGAGGGAAGGTCATATTTATAGGAAAATAGGAAAAAGATCAGATTTTCTACAAAATTTCCGGGATCGACCAACTTAATTCCCATCAATCTGATTTGCATTTCAGATGCAGATAATAGCAAGGGAGTTCTAGATTTGCTATAATTATCTTTTAGTCTCATATTTATTCATTTTAGACCGTTTCGTCATTTTCAGCCTTTAATTTGTCAAGTAGCTGAATTTTAATTATTAACCTTATTTCAGCTAATTTTAGGCAACTTTTCATAATTAATTATATCTTAATATAATTAATTATTACAGATTCACATTTTTCAGTTATTTACTAATAATTGGATAAAATTGCTTTATTATCCAAAGTCTGATGCTGTAATTTATATTTAATAATTTACGGGCCGTTACAATCTTCCCTCGTTAGATTGATTCCGTCCTCAGAATCGACTAAGGCAGGAATAACTTCGGATACTTCTGCTTAATCTCGTCTTCTCGTTCCCAAGTTTGCGCAGATCCCATATGGTATTTTCATTGGACTAACACCATTGGAATTTCCTTGCTGCGCAATTTCGAAACCTTATGATCGATTATACGCTCGGGCTCTTCTTCGTATCGTAACTGCTCATCTATTTGCACGTCTTTCCAAGGAATCACGGCTTCAGCGTCAGCCAAACACTTTCGAAGATTACTCACATGGAATACATCATGAATCCCAATCATTTCGGCAGGCAGCTTTAGTCTGTAGGCTTGCAATCCTATACGCTCGAGAATTTCAAAAGGACCCACAAATCGAGGGCTCAACTTCCCCCGTTTGCCGAACCTTACTATTCCTTTTCTTGGCGAGACCTTCAGCAGCACTTTATCTCCAACTTCAAACGCAATTGGTTTCCGTCTTTTATCATGATACTTCTTTTGTCTGTCTTGAGAAGTCTGAATCCGCTGTCGAATCAACTGTAGTTGGTCATGGGCTTCTTGCAGAATTGTTGGTCCAGAGATCGGCCGTTCACCTGTTTCCCTCCAACAGGTTGGAGTTCTGCATCGACGTCCGTACAAAAGCTGATATGGAGG